>MCJB01016448.1:83364-127762 GCA_002018475.1 Nicotiana obtusifolia
ATAAAGCTAGTACGTCGGGCCAGCAAAGACTCCGTTTTCGAGCATCAACAAGGACCGGAATCGGGGTTGGCAAGGACGTTTTGTTCGAGTGAGGACCGTCGAGCTGGTACCTGCCGAGTGGAGGCTGTTACCCGACAGGTGGAACGCATCACGTAAGTATTCCCTTTAAGCATCGATTTTATGACTTATCTTCCTTTTTCTTATTTGTGCTCGTTATGTTATAGCCCTTGCTCGGGTTTGGAATGCTATCCCTCGACTCAAGGAGTGGGTCAAGGGCATTGTGTCACAAATGCCCTACTCCGAGCGCTCATGGCGCAAACTTTCAAAAGGTCGTTGGGAGGCCCGTTCCCATGCTAAGGTTCTTTTCCCGAACAAGTCGTACTGAACTTTTTCTTCTAACATCGCGTCCTTATCTCTTTTACTTTCCTTTGCAGGTTTGCCTAAGAAAGTCGAGCTTAGGCTATCAGTTGGGGATGAGGACTTGCCTGTTGAGTCTCCTACTCCGAGGCAAGCCGGAGAGAGGAAGAGGAGGAGGGCTCCGAGTTCCCCGAGCTCGGCAAAAAAGAAAACAAGGAGAAGGCTGGTGCGCAAGCCAAAGGAAAACACCAGCTCCTGAGTTCCAACTTCGGACTTGCTCAATCGGCTTAGGGACTAGCCCGAGGAGGAAAAGGCTCTTTTTGTGGCCCGTGAGTCGTCGCCCCTCGAAGAGAACGGGGGCATCGAAACAGAGACCTGTGAGGACGATCTACCTCAGGCCAGGGAGGTCAATGAGGAGGCCGGTGTTGAGGCTTCCCGGGATGCGGACAGTGCTCCAAAGGAGGCACTTGGTGTGATAGACATCATTGAGTCACCCTCATTTACCGAGTCGATGTACAACGAGGCCCAAACTGTGAAAGAACGATCCAACGAGGGGGCCCGAAGCGGACGATCCCCTCCGTTGTTTTTTTAATGACATGGATTCAACCGCCATATAGGACATCACCAGGTTAGGTGACTTAGAGGTACCGAGGAAAAGTCCATCCTCGGGGGTAGGTGGGCTTAACTCGAGCCCGAGACTGGTCAACCGGTTCCCTGCCTCGAGTGCGGATCCTGGTCGGAAGCGGTCAATTATCATTACCGTTTCGGAGGATGTCCGGATTCTTTCCGCCCCCGTAGTGATATCCACTTACCTCCTGTGCCTAGTGACTGAAGAAGACCAGGCCAAAATGAATGAGGTAGACTCGTCATGCCTGTTCAACGAAGCACACAGGCGCTGAACTGGGTAACTCTTGATAATCCCTGATAATTCCAATTTTTCTTGTGATATTTGAACTAATTTTTTGATAATTCTAATACTATTTGTAGGCCTCGGTGCTCCTCCATGAGACCTTCCTCCGGTACCGAGACGAGTTGAGCCAACTTGAGGCTGAAGCCAAAGAGCTTGCTGAGAAAAGAAACATGTATAAACATCTCAGCGAGCAACACAGGGGTGAAATCAAGAGCCTCTGAGTCGAGTTGGATGCGGCTCAGAAGGAACATGCCGACCTATTGGAATAGGTAAAATTTTTTGAAGTTAGTGATGATGAGCTAGACACGGTGTCTAACGGTTAGGATCCACAGGTCTAGCAGAAGATAGATCGGGTTGACCAGCTCCATGCTGAGATGGATGAAGTCAAGGCCCTGGCCGAGGAGTGGAAGGGCAAGATGGACCGATTCGCTTCTGAAAAGGAAACAGCCAATTGGCCTCGGCAAAGGCCCAACTTCGATCGATGAAGGAGAAGACAGAGGCACGGTCCCGGAAAATTGAGGAGCTCCAATCTCAACTGAGCTCGCCTGTCGCGGATCGGGAAACCCTTATCAAGGAGCTTAAAGCAGCCAAGTCAGTGGCTGAAATAGCCAAGGCCTATGCAGATGAGATGGTGGCCCAGTACAAAGCCGATGTTAAGGCTGCTCAGGAGCGCTTAAAGGCCATAGTCGATCATGCAAAGTGGCAGTCCCGGAGGGAGGCACTCGATGAGGTTCATGCCCGGGGGTTCGATTTATCGGCCGAGCTTGAAAATGTTAAGAGGCTCGTCGAGGCCAAGAAGTTAGTGTACCCGAGGATGAGGAAGATTTCGGATGGATCCGAAGACGGGAAGGATTCCGACGACACCGGTGATGAGGCAGGCTCCGGTGAGGATTAGACTTCTTAGGTGCCTTGTAGTTTTTTGCTTTTGTACCTTTGTATATATATGAGGCTTTTTTTCCTTTGGCAATTTTCAAGCATGATTCTTTTTGTTTTTTCTTTATGATTGCAAAGATTTCGGATGCCTGAGCATGTAATAATTAGGTCTTATTCAGAGGTTCGAACATTGTTCATTTTCAATATTATTTTGCTTAAGGCGAGGGGTGGGGGGGAGGCTTGGTATGACTGGAAGCTTACCCCCAAATGTTCATTTAGGATTGTTTATAATTTTGTCGAGGGTAGCCTTCGAATCGGTTTAGAAAATTTTAAGGCCTTATGTTTTGATTACAGATCTCGGACGTCCCCGAGCCGTTCTAAGATGGTCGTAGCCTTTTAAATTTGGGTATTTCCCAATGGGCTCGTTACCTCGAGTTATCTGAGCTTGCCCAGGACGATAGTTTCGAATGGGGATGGCCGTGGCCTTTAGAGTTCGGGCACTGCCTAATAAGCTTTGTGCCTCTGGACTTCGATACCCCGGGTCGCCCGAGCTTGCCTTGGATGATAGTCCCTGAGTGAGGGTGATCTCTTGGATCCGGATAGAGATTGCCCTTGGGCTTGATATCTTTAGGGGACCGAATATAGAAATTTTTGAGGGATAAAATATTTATCTGCAAGGAGAAACTTTCTTTCATTTATAAAAGGTTACAAATGTATACATGCTTTGTGTCAGAGCTTGGGTGGTCTATGTGGGCACAGTTCATTTGATCGTTTGGCCCTTACAATAAATCCTATCCACCGAGCGTAGGTAGTTAGATCATAAAGTCTCTTTCCTTGCCAAAATTATTATCCGAGGGTGATGGCCCCCAGTATCAGAGGCCGATCATAGAGAGGTCTCGGATACTACTGATGTGGTCCTTGACTCCGGTCTTTGATTCTAAGTTAGCATGATGCACTATTGTCTCATTAAAAATCTTGCCTAAAAACCAATTTGGGACAAAACTGGTCTAAGAAAAAAAGAGTGCAACACGTGCTTTCAGGCCTAATAATCGTATTGTCCCTTGATCGTTACCTGCAAATGTTAGTATAATTTGTAAAGAAACTAGATGAATGGCGTCGTAACTCAACAGTAATATCATTTTAAGTGGGCCACGTTCCAGTTGTTCGGTAGTCGTTCACCGTTCATTGCTTCGAGTTTGTATGATCCTTTGCCGGTGATCTCGATAATTCGATATGGACCTTTCCAATTCAGCCCAAACTTCCCCTCGTTCGGGTTTCAGGTGCTCAATGTCACCTTTCTTAACACCAAGTCCCCGAAACCGAGTGTTGAAGGTTGGCTCTTCGATTATAATACCTTTAATTTGTTGCTTTTGGACGACATCCGGATGAGTGCGGCCTCGCGCCTTTCATCTAGCAGTTCCAGGCCCATATTCATGGCCTCATCGTTTGACTATTCGAATCGCATATCGGAACCTAAGACTCGGTTCCCCTACTTCGACCAGTATTAGAGCTTTGACGCCGTAAACCAACAAGAACGGGGTGGCCCCGGTACTAGATTTTGAGGTCGTACGGTATGCCCATAGGACTTCGGGCAAAAGTTCTTTCCATTTTCCTTTGGCGTTGGTCAATCTCTTTTTGAGGTTTTGGAGTATGGTTTTGTTGGTGGACTCTGCTTGCCCGTTCCCATTACGGTGGTAGGGTGTTGATAGGATCCTTTTGATCTTATGGTCTTCGAGGAACTTGCTTACTTTAGTGCCGATGAATTATTTCCCATTGTCGTACACGATCTCGGCCGACATTCCGAACCGACATATTATGTGGTCCCAAATGAAATCGATGAATTCCTTCTCCCTGACTTTCTTATACGCCTAGGCTTCCACCCACTTAGAAAAATAGTCAGTCATAAATAATATAAATTGAGCCTTACTGGGTGCCCATGGAAGGGGGCTGACAATGTCCATCCTCCATTTCATGAACGACAGAGTGACAAGACCGAATGTAGCAGCTCCCCGAGCTGATGAATCATCGGAGCATGCCTTTGACATTCGTCACATTTTCGTACGAACTCCTTCGCGTCCCTTTCCATGTTGATCTAGTAGTAGCCGGCTCTGATTATTTTCTGAACTAATGATTTGACGCCTGAATGATTTTCGCAAGTGCCTTGTAGACCTCCTTCAAAACATACTCGGTATATTTTTCGGTCCTAGACATATTGCAAGTGGGCCATCGAATGTTCTTTTGAACAGGGTACCATCTCCGGACAAGCTGAACCGGGCTGCCTTCGTACGCAGAGCCCTCGATTCTTTAGGATCCGAGGGCAGTTTTTCGATCTTCAGATACTCTATATATTTGTTCCTCTTCCTGGACCAGGACTCCACTTACCGCTATCTCAGATATTGCTACGTACAGGTATAGTTGTCCGTCTGTCTTCGGAGTATGAAGTAGAGGTGGGCTCAAGAGATACCGCTTGAGTTCCTCCAAAGG
This sequence comes from Nicotiana obtusifolia, assembly GCA_002018475.1. Taxonomy (NCBI): domain Eukaryota; kingdom Viridiplantae; phylum Streptophyta; class Magnoliopsida; order Solanales; family Solanaceae; genus Nicotiana; species Nicotiana obtusifolia. Next base: position 87,989 of record MCJB01016448.1, read on the forward strand.
CTCGTTGGCACTCCGGGGTCCATGAGAAGTTATTCTTTTTCTTCAACAGTGAGAAGAACCGGTGGCTCTTGTCGGAGGACCTCGAGATGAATTGCCACCGAGCGGCTATGCATCTGATTAACCTTTGAATGGCCTTGACGTTGTCTACAACAGTGATATCTTCGATGGCCTTGATCTTATCGGGATTCATCTCGATTCCCCGATTGGATACCATGAACCCGAGGAATTTTCCAGACTCGACTCCGAATGCACATTTCTCTAGGTTCAACTTCATATTGTACATCAAATGGTCCTCTGTTAGCAGGGATTTAACCAAAATATCGTCAATGTAAACCTGCATTAATTTTTCTATTTGTTCTTCGAACATCCGATTTACTAGGAGTTGGTAAGTGGCACTGGCATTTTTTAGTTCGAATGGCATCACATTATAGAAGTAGGGTCCGTACTTAGTGATGAAGGAAGTTTTTTCCTGATCGTCCGGGTCCATCCAAATTTGGTCGTACACGGAATAAGCATCGAGAAAACTGAGGATCTCGTGGCCGGCTGTTGCATCGATCATGTGATCGACGTTAGGCAAAGGGAAAGAGTCCTTGGGCACTCTTTATTCAAGTCTTTATAGTCTACACATATTCTTAATTTGTTTCCTTTTTAGGGACTACTACTACGTTTGCGAACCAGTCCGGGTACTTAACCTCTTGGATGGACCCTATTTTAAGGAGTTTAGATACCTCGTCCTTGATGAACGCATGCTTGACCTCGGACTAGGGTCTCATCTTCTTCTTGACCGTGTGGAACTTTGGGTCCAGGCTTAGCTTGTGAGTGGTTATTTTCAGCGGGATCCTGGTCATATCAAGGTGAGACCAAGCAAAACAATCGATGTTAGCTATAAGGAATTAAATGAGTTATTTCCTTAGCTCGGGACTCAACCCCCTGCCCAGGTATACCTTTCGATCGGAGCAAGTGCTCGTTCAGTACGACTTGCTCCAGTTCCTCAACTGTCGATTTGGTAGCATCAAAGTTGTCGGGGGTTATAAAAGACCTTGGAACCCCGTAATCGTCATCTTCATCGGTCCCCTGCTTCTCTGGTTGGGTCGGGGCCGGTGTGGGTAATTGCTATTTGGCTTCTTGCTTGGCGGAAGAACCCAAACCTTTTGTCGTTGTAAGTGCGGATACCGGAACCACCTCATCGACCGCGAACATCTCCTTTGCAGCCGATTGTTCTGCGTAAATTGTTTTTATCCCTCCTAGCGTTGGGAATTTCAACACTTGGTTCAGAGTCGAGGGTACCTCTCTCATGTTGTGGATCTATAGCCTCCGAACAGAGCATCGTACCTCATGTCTCCTTCGATTATATAGAACTTGGCTTTCTGAATGGTCCCCACGACGTTCACCAGTACTGTTATCTCCCCTTTAGTGGTCTCACATGCCATGTTGAATCCGTTTAGAACACGGACTGCAGGCACGATCTGATCTTGTAGACCGAGCTGTTCCACGACCTCGATCTGATGAGTTGGCCGAGCTACATGGATCAATTAATACATACTTAACTTGAGATTTATTTATGAGTGCAGATATTACCAGTGCATCGTTGTGGGGCTGCACGATCCCTTCAGCGTCCTCGTCATTGAAAGACAAGGTTCCCTCTGACACATAATCCTGAGTCCGTTTTTCCTTGTGATAGATACTTTGGTGCGCTTCAGCATCGGCCCCTAGGGAACGTCGACCCCGCCAATGCTCATGTTAATGACATGCTGAGGTTCCTCCTGCTCGATCTGTTTATTAGAATCTCTATTCCTGAAATAATTCTTGGATCGATAGCTTAGGAACTCTCGAAGATTTCGTTGTTGAATAGCGGGCTACTTCCTCTCTTAATTGTTGGCAGTCCCCCATTCTGTGGGTGTGAGTGCCATGATATTTGCACATTAGGTTAGGATCCCTTTGGGCTGGATCGGACTGTAGAAGTTGAGGCCACTTGGTTTCTGTGATGTGTCCGATGGCAGTTATGATAGAAGCAACATCGATGTTGAAGTTGTACTCTGATAACCTCGGTGCTTCCTTGGCCCGATGGGCCTATCAAAACTATTTTTGCTCATGAGTCCCCAGTTATTTTTACTCCGATCGTTTTTCCTTTTATTTCTCACATGGTTTCATCCAGATCTGTTACTTGTACGATCACTGATATACGGCTGATACCGATCCCTACTTGGCCTTAGTTCACGATCAGTGTCTCTTTTGGGTCTGTCACTAGCTTGGACAGGATAAACAGACTCGGAAAGGGCCCCGAGCTGATCATCTTTGACTCTAATTTTTGACTGATATTGGTTATGCACATCGACCTAAGTTACGGTCGGATATTCTACCAGATTTTGCTTCAACTGCTGTGAAAATGAGCTTTGAGTATTGAGTCCTTAGGTGAAGGCCTGAACGGCCCAATCGTCCGCGATTGCAAGCAGGTCCATCCGTTCCATCTGAAATCCAGACACGAATTCTCTGAGCATCTCATTATCCTTTTGTTTCACTTTGAAAAGGTCTGACTTCCTGGTCTCGACCTTGATAGCCTCGATGTGTGCTTTTACGAAGGAATCTGCAAGCATAGCAAACGAGTCAATAGAATTAGGAGGTAGGTTGTGATACTATATTATAGCTCCTTTTGACAAGGTCTCCCCAAATTTTTTCAGCAAGACAGATTCGATCTCATCATCTTCTAAGTCATTCCCCTAGATGGCACACGTTTATGAGGTCACATGTTCATTTAGGTCAGTTATCCCATTGTACTTAGGAATTTCAGGCATGCGGAACTTTTAGGGATCAGCTTCGGGGCTGCGCTCGGAGGGAAGGGTTTCTGAACAAACTTCTTGGAGTCTAGGTCGTTCAATATCGGTGGTACCCCGAGGATTTGGTCGACCCTGGAGTTGTAAGTCTCCAACTTCTTGTCGTTGGCTTCTATTTTCTTTTCTCCTATTTCCACCCGCTTTTTCAATTCCTAGATCATCTTTATTATCCCAGGGTTGGTCCCGGGTTCAACTTCATTTAGCCTATCTGCGGCTAGTTCATTTCTATAAGTGTTTTCCTGGGATGATTCGGGCTCAACTCTACTGGGAGCGCAGCTTCGGTTCTGCAGTTGGGCTATCGCTACCTGCTGAGCCTGGAGCATTTTGAAGATCACCCGTAAGCAGAGCCCATCTCCTTCACCATCACGATCATTTTAAGCTACCGACCGGACTCCCCCGCAAATGTTGTTCTCAAGATCGGTGGGCTAATTCGTGTTGATGGCCACATGTGAGCTGGTGTCGATCGGGTCTGCAACCAGAATTCTGTGGGATCGGCAGAGACACCTCGTTACCGGGAGCTATATTGTTGTTCTCGCCATGGTGGCCAGACTCAGCATCCGTGTTTAAAGGGGCAAATTGGAAGTTCGATATTTTAAACATAGACCTGAATTCAAAGGCACTTCAAAGAACAAGTGTGAAGTAGAGTGTGTTATGAAAATTTCTATCAAATCGCTGCTATTATCCTTAGCCCCATGGTGGGAGCCAAACTGTTTACCCTAATAACAATTAAATTTGTAAGTGATTTTCAAGATACGCGGATTAATTTGATACAAAATGATAAATCAAGTCAAATTGAACAAACAAAGATAAAATGGATTTAAACCACACAAGGAAGATAGTTTCAGCCTTAATAAAGTATTCGCCCTCGATCTGGGCTCGTTATGGCCAGCATTGATGAACAAGAGAAAGAGCTAATAATAGAGAAAATAATAATATATTGCTTTGGAATGCGTGTTACAGTGTCTCCTTTGAATAAAAATCATCTCCTTTTTATAGTAGGAGAGTTTCATCCCTAGTACAATTCTAAAAAAGGTAAAAATCTTCTTTTTCGTTAATCACTGATCTGCTGCCGATATGGGCCGAGATCCGTGCCGTGATATCCAATCAGGCGCGGATATCACGGCTCTTTATTAGTCGTGTGCACCCGTTTGTGTAAGGCTTTTCCGAGGTCTTGGAGCTTGAACCTAATCCGGGGGCGTGGTCTCGATGGCTCCAGTGGTAAGTGATCTGTTCGGGCCTTAGCACGAGAGGTATATCCGGCCAGTCCAGGACATAACGTCCCTTCGTTGGTCGTGCTTGATTGCCCGACAAAGTTCTTTGTTGTCGTTCAAGGCTAGACCGATTCCGAATCATGACTCGATGAGACTCTTGCCACCATTTCGGTCCCCTGTCATCATATCTCGAGCTTGACTTATTTTGTCGGAGGCCGGAGTGTACCATGAGTCTGATTTTAACCATATACAGTTTTCAAAAAAGGAAAACTTAATAAAATGACGTTAATAGGAGGAAAGATCAGAAAAGAAAAAAGAACAGTATTTGCAAATTACAAGTAAGCTTCAAAATTGCAGGATTCACATTCAAAACTTTGAAAGTGAACCGCGGCTACACAACAATAATAAATTATAGTCCCAGCGTTGCAACATTTTCATCAACTTTCCTTTCATCTTTGTCTCTGTACTTACACTGTTACAAAATCCATAGCAACTTCTCTCAAAATCTTTTATCCTTCTTCTTCACCCATCCACAAAAATATTTCTCTTCTTCTCATCACATTTTCACTCATTTTGCACGCTAAAAAATGGAGTCTTTCTCTCCCATTTCAGTACCAGAATCTTCACCAAAGCCAATGACTTTCAAGAAAAGCTTCGTAACTTCTTTAATGGAAGCAGCTACATTAAAAAACCCATCTTTTAAAGAAGACACTTACTTCATTTCCCACTTAAAACCCTCTGAAAAAAAGGCATTCCAAGAGTTAAAAGACAAACTTCAAGCTTCTTCTAATGGAGCTGAATCTTTATCCATGTGGGGTATTTCACTTTTAAGTGGAGATGAAAAAGCTGATGTCATTCTCCTAAAATTCCTTAGAGCAAGGGATTTTAAGGTTTCAGATTCACTTCACATGTTAGAAAAATGTCTGTCTTGGAGAAAAGAGTTTAATGCTGACACCATTTTGGAAGAAGATTTAGGTTTTAAAGAACTTGAAGGGGTTGTTGCTTATATGAATGGCTATGATAGAGAAGGACACCCTATTTGTTACAATGCTTATGGGGTTTTTAAAGATAAAGAAATGTATGAGAGGATTTTTGGTGATGAAGAAAAACTGAAAAACTTCTTGAGGTGGAGAGTTCAAGTTCTTGAAAGAGGTATTGACCAGTTGCATTTTAAGCCTGGTGGGATTAATTCAATTATTCAAGTTACTGATCTAAAAGATATGCCTAAAAGAGAATTAAGGGTTGCTTCAAATCAGATCCTATCTCTTTTTCAAGATAATTACCCTGAAATGGTGGCTAGAAAGGTAAATGGTTTAATTTTTTGCTCCTGATAGGAGTACCTTTTTTGTTTTCCCCTTCTAATTTCTCGAGTAAAGTTTGTAACTTTATGTTTTTTTTTCTGTTGGGGTTTTAGATATTTATAAATGTGCCATGGTACTTCAGTGTGTTGTATTCAATGTTTAGTCCATTTCTGACTCAAAGAACTAAGAGCAAGTTTGTGATATCCAAGGAGGGAAATGTTGCTGAGACATTATACAAGTGAGTATTTTATTGCACTATAATTTAATTTTTTGCCTCACTAGTATATAAAATTTGGTTCCTTTTGTCCTTTTTGCTGTCTGTCTCGGTAAAATGATCTTATGTAAACCTTCTGTTTTGTTTCTTTTTTACATTTTCTTGTCCTTTGAGGTTAATATAATCCCATAAAGATGAGTTCATTACAATAATGGGGTTAAGAAAGAATGTGTAATTTTTTAAATTTGTCCCTTTTATATTTCAAAATTAATCATTTTGAGATGCATTTTTGTTCGACCAGATTCATAAGGCCTGAGGATATTCCTGTTCAGTATGGTGGACTGAGTCGACCCACCGATCTGCAAAATGGTCCTCCAAAACCAGCTTCTGAATTCTCTGTCAAAGGAGGAGAGAAAGTCAATATTCAAATTGAAGGAATTGAGGTGCATTATTGTTTTTCCCATTTTGGTTAATTTTTTGAATACTCTCCTCCATAAATTCTGTCTTGGATGCACAACATAATGAAATTACAATATCACTATCCTACATTTCATCGTTACCTATGCACAGGACTGGATGTAAGGACTAGTCTGCCCTTCTGGTCAATAGTAATTAGTAAAGTTGAAGTTCCTGAGTATTTAAAGTTAAGTTGAAATAAAGAGTATTTGGAAGTTGAAACTTTGTTTGGATATATATATATATATATATATCACTTGACATAATCCTTGACCATTTTTTTTATTGCGAGTTGAAGTAGGCCTACTCAATCATTTTGCTGTCAAATTGCTATACAAAACATTGACAAATTTCTGCTTAAAGCAGATCTTAAATGAGGTCGTTTTAATGGTGTAACATTATGACTGTCTTAAGGTGTTTGACCATGTTATGATAACTAGGTACAAAGATGAGTTGTTGAAATTTTAAATCAAGGAGATGTTTTGTTTTAAGGTATTTGATCATGAGTTGCTGTGTGATCATTCCATCTTAAAGTTTAAATTTTTAGAAATTATAGTTCTGTTTACTTAATTATAATCTTGGACACGCCCTCTGACGTGATGTTTATATATAGGCTGGTGCAACAATAACATGGGACATAGTGATAGGAGGATGGGAATTGGAGTACAGTGCAGAATTTGTACCAAATTCAGAAGGCAGCTATACCATTGCCGTGGAAAAGCCAAGGAAAATTGGAGCAAATGAAGACGCAATTCACAACTCATTCACTTCAAGAGAAGCTGGAAAAATGGTGCTTTCAGTAGACAACACTGCTTCTCGCAAGAGAAAAGTTGCTGCCTACCGATATGTCGTCCGCAAATCCGCAACAATCTCAGGCTAAATGCAGGAAGAAGAACAAAAAAGCTTAGGCTTTTCGTTTTCTGATTCACTTTATCTAGAGTTGTTTAATCTTTTTGTTGATGAATGTACGGAAACTTAGTAGTAATATCTAAGTGATAGTGCGCTAGTATGAATGTATAAATGGTGGTATTATATTGCTTATTAGTACTACTAATATGAAGTGAAAAGCATCTTAACTTTGCTACTACCACTTAATTGTGGAAATTTTAATTTATAGTTTTAGTGGCATTCTTTTTCTTTTTGCTCATTTTGTTGATGTGGGTCAGTGGCTTCTTTATTTATATAATTTTTTGTTGTTGTTGAGGTATGGTCTAAGTTTTTTGCAGAAGTGGGTCAGTGGGTGAAGACTTTAGAGAGCAAAATGTCTAGGTTTGAAAAGGAATAGGGTTGGTGTGTTCTTCTTTTTTGTTGAAAATTTTTAGTTTTATGGTCAGGCATGCTTTTTTGGGAAGTGTAAAAGAAGAAAACTTTGGCCCAAGAGGAGTGGATGTGGACTGAACTCTGGAGTTTTGCTGGGGCATATCATATGGGAGATTTTGGAAGAAATTATTAAAGCGGACTCTAGTGGGGTCAATAATAATAATCTGCTGGTGGTAGACAGAAGATAGAGAGTTTTTCTGTTGTTTCATGTTAATATTTTGCTTTTGTTCTTCTGCATAGTTACTCTTATTTTTATTTACAATAATATGTTCAGTATTATCTCACATCGTGGGGTTTAAGAAGGGTAGTTGGTATGCAGACCTTATCCCTATCTTGTGAGGATATAGAGTATTTTTCCAATAGACCCTTGGCTAAGGAAAGTATAAGTATCACATTAATGAAAATATAGACAAGAAGGGATAGTACCAAGAAGCTATATAAAAGCAGAATAAAAACAATAAGATAGTAAGGTGATCAACAATGAAAAAAAACAACGGTTAGTCATAAAAACCTACTACCAACAGAAAGCAAGACTACGTGCCAATACTACTGTTATGAATACTCTAGACTACCTATTCTACTACCCTAATCCTTGACCTCCATACCTTCCTATCAAGGGTCATGTCCTTGGTCAGTTGAAGCTGCGCCATGTCTTGCCTAATCACCTCTCCCCACCTCTTCTTTCGCCTACCTCTACCTCTCCGTAGGCCCTCCAATATCAACCTCTCACACCTCCTCACCGGGGCGTTTGTGCTCCTCCTCCTCACATGACCAAACCACCTAAGCCGCGCTTCCTGCATCTTGTCCTCAATAAAGCCCACACCCTCTTTATCGCGAATAACCTCATTTTGATCCTATCTAACTTGATGTGCCCGCATATCTATCTCAACGTCCTCATCTTTGCTACCTTCATCTTATGGACATGAGCGATCTTGACTGGCCAACACTCAGCCCCATACAATATCGTTGGTCTGACCACCACTCTGTAGAACTTACCACTTTTTCGGTGGCACCTCCTTGTCACACAAAACATCGGAAGCGAGTTTCCGTTTCATCCATCTCGCCCCAATACGATGTGTGATATCTTCATCAATCTCCTCATCCCAGTGAATAATAGACCCAAGGTACTTAAAACTCCCTCTCCTAGGGATCACCTGAGAATCCAACCTCACCTCCCCTTCTCCTCCTTGAGTCTCGCCACTGAACTTATGCTCCAAGTATTCCGTCTTGGTCCTGCTCAACTTGAAACCTTTAGATTCTAGGTTCTGTCTCCATACCTCTAATTGCGCGTTCACACCTTCTCGCGTTTCGTCAATCAATACAATATCATCTGCAAATAGCATGCACCACGACACCTCCCCTTGGATGTGGCGTGTCAGTACGTCCATCACCAGAGCAAACAAAAAAAGGCTGAGTGTCGATCCCTCATGCAACCCCATCATAACCGGAAAATGGTCCGAGTCCCCACCTACCGTCCTCACTCGGGTCTTTACTCCATCATATATGTCCTTAATCAACCTAACGTAGGCAACCGGTACATTTCTAGCCTCTAAACATCTCCATAAAACCTCCCTCAAAATTTTATCGTACGCCTTTTCTAAGTCGATGAACACCATATGCAAGTCCTTCTTTCTTTCCCTATACCCCTTCATCAATCTTTTAACAAGGTGGATAGCTTCTGCAGTCGAACGCCCTAGCATAAACCCAAACTGGGTCTCGAAAATAGACACACTCCTCCTTATCCTTAGCTCTACCACTCTCTGCTACACTTTTATAGTATGGCTAAGCAGCTTGATATCCTGATAGTTATTGCAATTTTGGATATCACCCTTGTTCTTATATACAGGAACCATCGTGCTCCAACTCCACTCTTCGGGCATCTTCTTCGTTCTAAAAATGGCATTAAATAACCTAGTGAGCCACTCCAAGCCTGCCTTGCCCGCACTCTTCCAAAACTCTACCGGGATTTCATCCGGCCTGGTCACTTTACCCCTACTCATCTTGCACATAGCCCCCTCATCTTCATCAACTCTCCACCTACAATACCCAAAGTCACAACGACTGCCGGAGAGTTCCAAATCACCCAGTACAATGCTCATGTCCCCCTTCTCGTTCAACAGACTTTGGAAGTAGGTCTGCCATCTCCGACGGATAAGCCCCTCATCCAACAAAACTCTACCTTTTCGTCCTTGATGCACTTCACTTGGTCCAAGTCACACGGCTTCCGTTCTCGTGCCTTGGCTAACATGAACAACCTCTTATCCCACATCGGCCCTCGAGTTCCTTATACAAACTACTAAAAGCTGCAGTTTTGATTGCCGTAACTGCTAGCTTTGCCTCTTTCTTAGCCAACTTATTATAATGCTCCCTATTCGCTCTCTTCTCCTCCTCGTCTACACTTTTCCTTTTCGCCCTATTTGCTGCTTGAGATAAGTTACTTGCCTTGCTCAAGCGGAGCTTTGGAAAGGAAGTAAACAGGCAATTGATATACTAATCTTCTAATCCAGTTCAATTATTCTCAATATCAATTCGTCAACAAAGCAAGGGATGATTATAAAACAAAAGAGGACAAAAATGCCCCTCAACTATCGAAATTGGAGCTAGAATTCTGTTAGTATATGTGCTCCACTTGAATAATGGCGAGGGTATTTTTGTACCCAAAAGCAAATAGAGGGTACAATTACTCCATTTTTAATGATTCAGAGGCATTTTTGACAAAGCAAGAGATGATTATAATACTAATAAATAGACTCATAAAAGTGGTACCTAGATGTTTTTCTAGTACAGTTCGACTATTTTATTTAATACTTGTTATTTTCCTATCGGCATAAATATTGATGCCTATTTGCTATATATTGCACTTCTGGTGTGCAGGCTGTGCCAAACTGTTTCTGTTACTCTTCTGTTTTTGTTTTGTTGGGGTTACTGCAATGATGCTGTTTGTGCTTGGCTGTTTTTGATCTTATGAACTCTTTATGCTTGCCTTATTCTATGGTGTTACAGTTACTTTCTACAGACTCGAGGTTTGTCAGTTTTAGCCATAGGGTTTTCTGCCATTGATGATTTTTTAAATTTTACCATGAGCTAAAGATGAAAGGTGAAAGAGAAAGAAACTCATCAATATTTCATCTTCAATAACGACTCACTGTAATTTCACAAGTAAAATTTAAAAAGAATAATGTATACGTAAAATTACGTATAAAATGATTATTTCTCATAGTTCATCCACACTGCGCGTGAAAAAAGAAGTCTGGTGAAGTTTCTCACTTGAAAGTGATATACGTAATTTGGACACAACTCATTTAATTCTTTCGAACGTGTCCCCCTATTCAGTATCCTTCTTTAAATATTTTAAGGTACATTTGAAGTTGCAATGTTCATAAAAAAATATCCCCTACTTGATTGAGACTATATACAAAGTGTTTTTCATATGACTCGTTAATTCAATATGGTTTCTTTAGCTTTTTTCTTGTATGTGAAAGTCAGACTTTAGGACTTATTTGTCCATAGATTTTTTTCTTTTTTTTTTTCTTTTTTTTTTCAAAAACGTATTTGTCCATGTCACGATCCAAAAATATATTGCACGCGTCGTAATGGCACCTAGTCTTTAAGACTAGGTAAGCTGATTACTAGCAATGATTAACCAAATTTTTAACAATGATAATTTGAAATAGAGTCTAATATGAATACCAAAACAAAAGCGTAATAAGCCTACGGAGCAATAATTATAACAACCTCACAATATTTGATAATATAGAGCCACGAACTCTAGCTAAGTACATGGAAAGATCTCAAAGATCGAAATAAAATACTGTTCAAATAACAAGCTGACAGTACAATGAAAAGGAAAGAACTCCAAGGGACTGCGACGACCAAGCAGCTTTACCTTGAATCCTCAAGACCAATATGCTAACTCTGCCCGAGTCCGATATCTCCAATACTTGGCTCTACACACAAATGTGCAGAAGTGTAGTATGAGTATACTATGATCGGTACCCAGTAAGTATCAAGACTAAGCTCGGTGGAGTGGTGATGAGGTACAAGTCAAGACACTCATTAGACAAAATAACCTGTGTAGTATAGAAGTATAAAGCTAATAATGAAAGCAGAAATCAGTAAATGGCAATAAGAATCAACAAGTGATATGAAGAGTAATTAATCAAGCCGTTCTAACACAAGTTTCACAACGAAATCACTCAGTGATACCTAATCTTATAATCACAAGTCACGGGTCTCAACCCACCATCCTATGCTAATGGCACCTTGTGCCCACATTTCAAATCACAACCGCACGAACAACTCACGTGCTAATATCTCAATCCCCTAGGCATGATCATGAGATCACGTTCATAATCCACTTGGCGTGGTCACAAGTTCACAATCACAATCCGCTCGGCGTGGTCACATGGTCTAAATCGCAATCCGCCCGACATGGTCACTGGCTCATAATCACAATCCGCACGGCGTGGTCACTGGCTCAATATCAACATGAAAACCAATACAAGAACACATGGGCATGATTAATAAATATCAAGTTTCATACTCCTGAGCTAGTATAAGTGGCATGCTTAGGTGTATGCTTATGCGAGTATACTACTGTAGTCCAAGTCAACAAGTAATATAAAAGACATCGAGTAGCTCATCGAAGCAACACAACAAATAACGAAAATATGTATGAAATACACAAGGAAAAGCACACCATCAAACGAAAATCTCCAACACAATGTCCCTAAGCCATCACACATCATTCCTGACATTGCCACCTTATCTCTCCGATAGCCACCTGTATCACCCGCCCTGACAATATCATTAGCCAGCCATATCACTTGGATAGCCTCCGTATAATAGCCACCTTATCGCGTCGCCCGGACAATAACACAATAGCCACTCGTATCACTCCGTTGCATTCAACAACAGTGAGATGCTGTCACGACCCGAAAATTTCACCCTCGGGACCGTGATAGCACCTAACATTTCACTTGCTAGGAAAGCTAACATCAGAATAGTTTATCTATTTTTAACAGTTCATATTAAATAAAAATAACATAAATTTTGAAATAACTGAAATAAATCTAAAGTTAAGTGCGGAAAATCATAACAACTGAAATATCAAATACAACCCTGAATCTGGTGTCACAAGTGCACGAGCTACTAGAATACTACAGATAAGGTCTGAATAAAGGTAAAACCGTCTAAAAAAAATACAGCAAAGATAAAGTGGAGGGGGGGGGGACTTCAGGGTTGCGAACGCCGAGCAGCTGTACCTCAAGTCTCCACACTGATAGTCAACCTGAGCAATCTACTGACCGCTGCCGGGACCGACTCCAAAAACTGCACAAGAAGTACAGAATGTAGTATGAGTACAACCGACCTCATGTACTCTGTAAGTGCCGAGCCTAACCTCGGCGAAGTAGTGAAAAGGCTAAGGCGGGTCACTTACAATATAACCTGTACGCAATATAAAATAAAGACAGGAAAGAAAAATACGGAAACGAAATAAAGTAGTTAACTCATGAAAATAGCTCAATACTCAAAGAAAACCAGTAAATACCAAAAATACCAATCTTTAGAGTCTCGTACGAAAGTACCAAAATCAACACAATCCATTAAGGAATAGAAAGCACATAAATTATTGCGGTGCACAACCCGATCCCACCGTACAACACTATCCTCCCTTATTCCACCATGTAATATCAATAAAAATAAGTAAATACATGTTGCAGGGTGCAACCCGATCCTACTATATAATCAGAGTCAATATCGCAATTCACCCTTATTTCACCATACAAATCCACCCTTATTCCACCTGTTGCGGCATGCAACCCGATCCCACCATATCTATATAAATAAATTAGTAAGTGCAATTAATTTAACAACTTGAATCACAAGAATCTCTACGATTAATGAATATGAAAACTACACATCAAGAAGGAATCTCAACTCATGAAAGGCTACACTTAAGATTGACCAACAAGACAGTCAGGTATATGACAGATAAAAGGGGTACAAGTAAGACAAATATCAATTTAAGCATAAAAGCATGGAAAAAATTAACATTTATAGTGCGAGAATAGGAAATGACAAGTAACAAGTTAAGGCATGTAATAATCAAGACATGAATGCTATAATTAATGAAATACAGGTAGACATGGAAACAAGTAATTGACAGCGTATAGATGCTCGTCACCTCGCATATACGCCGCTACTCACGAAATTCACATAGCACATAGCTCAAGGGTTCCTAATTGCCTCAAATCAAAGTTAGACTCAACACTTACCTCACTCCGCAATCAACTCAAAGTTCAACCACGACTTTGCCTTTCGAACAAGCCTCCAAACCAACCAAATCTAGCAAATTATTGACCAAACAATTCAAAATACGCTTTCGAAACTAAAAGAGGTTCAATTTAGATCATTATTGAAAAAATCAACAAAAGTCAACCCGGGGCCCGTTTGGTCAAAACCCAAGGTTCGGACCAAAACCTGATCACCCATTCACCCCCGAGTCCGGTTATGTAATTCAATTTGAACTCCAACCTCAATTCGAGGTCTAAATTCCATACAAAAACTCCTAATTCTACCCAAATCCCTAATTTCTACCATGGAAATCCTAGATTTGATGTTGAAATCTTATGGAATATAATGGGTAATTGAAATAAAGTAGATTAGAGTCACTTACCAATGAATTTAGGAAGTAAAGCTCATGGGAAAATCGCCTCTAAGGTGTTTAGGGTCGAGAATTTGAAAGAATGAGCTAAAATCCCATTTTCTCAGCTTTTGTCCAAGTGCGAATGTTGCAATTATGACCTGGGGTTCGCAATTGCGAACCCCGCAAATGCGAACCCCGCAAATGCGAGAAAGCCTTTGCAAATGCAAAGAATTCACACCTCTGCTGCCATCGCAATTGAGAACAATTTGTTCACAAATGCGAACCTGAGATTATCGTAAATGCAACAGAAGTTTCACAAATGCGAGAACCCAGTCCCCAAACTATGCTCGCAAATGCGAGATCTGCAGACAACACCAGAACACATATGCACCAGCTATTTTTCTAAGTCTAAAATCACTCCGTAGCCTATACGAAACTCACCCGAGTCGTCGGGGCTCCAAACCAAACATGCACACAAGTCCAAAAATATCATACGAACTCACTCGTGCAATCAAAACACCAATATAACAGGTAGAACTATGAATCCAACACCAAAATGAATGAAATTTTCAATTAAGAACTTTCAATATTTCAATCGACATCCGACTTATGTCAAATCACCTTCGTTATACATAAATAACGAAGGTGATACCACAGTATCAAAGAAAGCAAGGGACTCCGTGAAAGCAAGCTTAGTCATAGGTACGAAACCACAGTATAAGGAACAAAGCAAGAGATTCGAGGAAAGCAAGCTTAATCATAGGCACGAAAGTTTCCCTACAAAAAGGGCCTGGCTTCAACAACCCATAAGGGACGACTTGCCAAGCTACACAAACAGTTAATTTGTTATAGTCGCAAAAGTTTTCCTACAAAAGGGGTTGGCTTCAACAACCCATTCAGGGACGGCTTGCCAAGCTACACAACTCAGAATACTTTTGTACTATAACCGACGTTAGCTGTTCATAACTCAGAAAACTTTCGCATTACAATAAGCTAACTTTCAAAGAATGCACTTACTCTATTTTCATACATGGACCGTACTACAATAAGCTAACTTTCAAAGAGTACACTTACTTTATTTTCATACATGGACCGACCGTTCCATCCACTCGAAATAAAGAACAAGAGGAAAATTTAGAAAGAACTCATATGTAATATATCACAAGAGATTTACAAAGAGTGCCCGATGATTACAAGATGATTATCTGTTGATCCTACAACTACTACAAGGCCTCCTTTATATAGGACTAGGAGGTTATTACAAGATAAACATTCTAGATAAAGCAAACCTATCTTACATGGAAAACTTATCTACAAGCGGGTCCCTCCGGCATGTGAAGGACTTTAGGCAAAACCACTAAAAAATACCTGAAAGCATGTGAACGGGGTGATATATACATGGTGTAGCATGAGGGAGCATGTGACGCCATGTGACTGTATTATGTTGCATGTGAAGAAGCATGTGGAGGCATGTGGAAGCATGTGAAAACAAGGTGAAGTGGGGCCTGGATAGTATGGAAAGATGTGGAGATTTGTCTTGGCATGGGTAGGATATTTTTTGAGAGTTTTTGGAGGATTATGGTAGGAAAACAACGTAAAGTGGGGTCCGGATAGTATGGAAAGTTGTGGAAATTTGTCTTGGCATGGGTAGGATATTTTTGAGGGTTTTTGGGTTGGTAATGGAGGATTAAGGTGGGATTAGCAAGGATTAAGACAATTATCCTTTATCAATCATAGAATTGTCTTCCAGGCATCTTTTTGAAGACCCTGTGAAGTAGCGCCTGGAACTTGACGGTTCTTCACTGCTATGTTCCTTTCCCTTTGGACTGAGAGATGTAATTCGCAACTTTAATCTGGAAATGTCATTAGTGATCTTTTCTTGGATGACTTCACATGGTGTTTGATATTCCTTTGCTGCTTCTCGGACTCTTTCCCATTGAGGATGGGTATTGGTATAATTCCAGCTCGCCCATTCTTTTGGCCATATCTATTTTGGGATGCACCTATTTTGCTGGAAAATGATTCTTTGTGCCTCACTATACTCTTCCTCCATTGATAAAATGGACACGGGAAATTTCCACCAGAATGATGCCTCGGCTTGCGCCTGGACTTTTCCATTAATGATCTTTACTGGTCTATGAAACATGAATAATTTTGCTGTATAGGAATCACTGAAATACTTTAAGGGCTGGTGCAATGGTATCAAAATCCTTGAAGACATTGCATTTGAATTCCATGAAAATATAATATTGATGGCATAGGTACCAGAAAAACCATAGTAGTTCTTGTGGAAAATCCTTGGCTTGAGCTATGAATATATGGCAGAATCGATATTCTGGATTGACGCCAAAAGGTTTGAGAATGGATCCTCCATATTGCCGGAAAACTTGGATCTCATAATAAGTTCTTCTTTCCATAACAATTGAAGGATCAAAGGGATCCATGATGTTGAACAACTACGGTGGATGATCTGTTGGCTTTAATGAACTAGTTCTCGGTGTATTTGAAAACATAAAGATGTGACTGTTTGACTTCAGTTTTGCTGGGGAAAATCTTTTTGAGAATTCTTCCGGTCCCGATAAAAAATCTGCGAGAATATTATCCTTTCCTTTCAGGTGCTTGACTTGAAACTTGTATGGAGAGAACCATTGTGCCCATCTGAGAATCTGAGGATTAGGGATAATTTTTGAATTTATCCGGATCATTTTTGGGAAAGCCTTCATATCTATTTCTACTAGAAATTTTGTATGTATAAGGAAGAAATTGAATTTCTTGATTCCATTCTTTACTGCAAGAATTTCTTTGAAGGTGGAGTGATAATGTTGCTCGGCATCTTTAAACTTTCCACTGGCGTATCCGCATATTTTTCGCTGGCCATCTTTTTCTTCAAATAGAACAACACTCCAATATTCATGGCTGGCATCAGTTTGCAGTATCTTTTTTCCATCTGAAGGGATGTAGAGAGACTTGACATTTTTATATATCTCCTTTATTTTTCTGACTGCTTCATCCTGTTTCTCTCCCCATGATGGTGCATTTTTCTTGAGCATTCCTGTGAGCGGTGAAATGTATGTAGAGATGTTTGGGATGAAATCTCTTACATAATTTATTACACCCAAGAACTGTTGGATATGCTTTGTTGTGAGGTTGGTATTCGGAAATTTAAGTAATTCCTGATATATATGCGGTCCTGGACTGTATTCACCATGAGCAAAATGCATTTCGAGAAAATCAATCTCCTTTCGAGCAAGAACCATCTTTTTTCTGAGAGCATGATTCCGTACCGTGTTACTAATGTCTCAAATTGACGAAGCAAGTTGACATGTTTTTCCAATGTATCACTAAATAACATGATATCATCAATGTAGACTAAGGAGGTATGGAGGACGGGTTGGAAGATTTTTATCATGGCTTTTTGGAACAAGGAGGGTGCAGTTTTCAACCCGAAGGGCATGACTTTCCACTGGAAGTGTTGATCGGGGATGCAAAATCTCGTTTTGGGTCCTTCTTCAGGGTGGATTCCCAATTGCCAAAATCCAGATTTTAAATCAAACTTGGAAAAATATTTGGCCTTGGCTAAGTGGGAGAAAAGAGTGAGTTTATTTGGGATGGGGAATTTATCATCTTGGAGGAAATGGTTTAGTGGCTAGTAATTAATAACTAACCTGAGTTTTCCTCTTGTCTGCTCAGCTCTTTTGTTGACATAAAATGCTTCTCATGCCCATTGTGAATCCGATGGCTCTATTAGATCAAATTTCAAAAGTTCTTCGCATTCTTTCTTTGCAAGCTGAAGATGATCTGGATTCATGCCTGAATGACTGGCTTTTGTCGGATTGATGTTTTCATTTTTCTTGAAAGGGAGCTTGATAAAAAACTCTTGGTTTTTCCATAATGGGCTTTTTCCTTTCGTCATGAAATCCTTGTGGGATTCAGCACATGAATGTTCAATGAGATTCTGCTCAATCTCTTTGATTTGTTCGTCATCGGTGATTTGGAATAACCTTGGAATCTCAGAATAAGGTTTGAACTGCTTTTTAAAAGCTATCCCGTTAGCCTTGATCTGGAGTTGATCTCTCAGTTGCCTGTAAATGTTGAATCCAATAATAAGATCTTTTCCTGGCACATAAGATCCTAGCAGCTTGGTTCTGTACTTCAATGCTGGAAAGAAATCAATTGTGACCGGGTGCTTTGTAATGACAGTTGTGGTTAAGATTGCATTTGATGCAGTGTTGAAATCTTTAAAATGCGGCACCCATTGATCTTCAGGGAGAACAGCAGGATTTATGAGTGAGGATGCAGCTCCGGTGTCGATGAAAGTGATAACTCAAGTTGGTTTATCCCATTTGGATGAATAGACTTTGAGTTGTACTTGAGGAACGATTGTGAGAGCATTGATCTCTTCTCGGACTTCGATCACTGGTGTTGAAATTTGGTACTGATCATTGCCTTGATCTTCATAGATATCGAGAGAGAATATAGTTTCTTCATTGGGTTCGTCATCCATAGAAAATATGGATTCAAGGTCCTCCTCTTTTGCAAGATGTATGCCAGTGTAATCTTCAATCTCTTCGAGGAGTTTGACAGATCTTCTTGACTGGGGACAATTTTTTGCGAAATGTCCAATCTTATGGCAAATAAAGCATCTGTCCTTCCTGTGAAAATTTCCTGGCCTTCTGCGTCTGAAATATTTTGTGCGCCTCCTGGATCTTGATTTTCCATCTGGAATTTTTGGCCATTTGAATCTCCTGAATTCTTTTCGTCGTCTAGACGTGCTGCAGGAACATCCTGATCCGGTGATTAGATCAGTTTTGCGGCATGCTTTGTCAAGCGCTGTATTGTGCTGGATAATTTGCTTTAGGGCTGAGCGCTTCGTACAAATGTCATCCAATGCGACGAAAATAGCCTGCCTGATGTAACCAATTTGTGGGATGGTTATGGACTGAAACTTTTTCTTCAATGATGGTCATGGTTCGGCTTGCCAGTAACCTTTGGAAGGGAAGAGACAAAGGCTTGCTTCAGATTGATGTCTCTGCCGATTTCAAAGTATATCTTGGCCATTTTTTGAAAATGTCTGTCAATATCATTTCTGTCGAATGACACACACTTCATCTCGAAGAGTTGTCTTCGCATTTTCTCCTGTCTTTGGCCAGTATCTCCGTAGAAAACTTTATGTAAGATCCGGATGTTGAAGGCAAAATCTTGGGAAGTAAGAAAAGTATTTTTGTCTTCAAATCCAAGTGAGTTCCACCAATCTCTGAGGATCCTTGAGAATCGTGAAGTGAGTTCTGACAAGATGACATACTTTTCCTGTTCTGCTAAATTTTTGGTCACCATCCAAGTATAGAAGTCTTGGATCCTTTGAGGCCATTTTGAAACCTTGACGTCGTCCAAGGTGAAAGTATGGAAACCAGTTCCAACTGGCTTGGACGCCATGGGCTCATATCTTCTTTCTGGGATTGGCTCATCTGTCATGCCTTCTTGTTCGTCATCTACTTAAGATACTTCTGGCTCTCTTGGCTGGTTTACAAATATTGGAGGATTGTCATCTTCGAAAGAGTTTGTTGTAGATTCATTGCTTGATTGAGAGCTATCTTCCATTGATTCATCTTCTGATGAATTCAGAGATTCTGACCATGGAGTATCTTCTTCTGATATGCATCTTGGCTCGGAGACATAGAGGTCTGGAGCCTTCTGGTCAGAAATCATCAGATTTTCGGGGTTGGACCCTTTTGAACTTTCCCCTTGGTCTCGCCTTTTCTTGGTTTGTTTCTGTGTTGCAAGGGCATCTTTTCTTTCCCAAACCAATTTTGCGATATCAAATTCCTGTTCTTCTTTTACGGGTTGGGTGAAAGAGAACGGATTTTGTGAGGCAGATGGAAAAGTAGAAAAGGTGTTGTCAAATTTAGGTGGGGAATATGGTTGTGGAGACATAGGGAAGAAAGTAGGCTTTGAAGGGACAACTGGGGTTGTTTGTGGCTTAAAGTGGTCATTTCTGATGAGCTGAATCTGTTCTTTGAGGGAAACCGTCTCCTTTTGTTGTTGTTGGAAGAATTGGAAAAGTGAAGTTCCTGGCGGACAAATCTCGTATTGCAAATTTGCCAACCTTAGTTCCAATGTTTTGATTAGTCCTTCATGGCGAGACGATGTTTGCTCCATCTTTTTCTCAATTGTTTCCACATTTCTCATCATTTTGTTTTGTGTATGGGCCACGTTCTTTATGGTGTTGCCAATGTTGGTCAGTACCTTATTTTGGCAGATGGAGTTTTCGGATTGCCAGTTTATTGTTGCCTCGATGTCACTTGTTGGGGGTTTTTCTCCAGTAGGTTACACTACGTTTTTCTTGGGAATTTTTGGAGCATGGCTTATACCCTCCTTTTCAAAAGGTTGTAGTGAAGGAAAGTCTTGGGTATGACTGGAGCTTGAAGGACTTAGCATGAATATCTGTGGTTGTGGGGGATTTGTGATTTTCAGAATTGGTGAAGTTTTAGGTTCAGGTGTCTTTTTGGGTTGTGAGGTATGGACTGGAGGTAATTTGGGTTTGGGTGTAGTTTCACTATCCTCCCAACTTGGGGTGAATTTTTCTGGTAATTTTGGCCATTCATGGGGTTTGTAACTAACAAGAAATTCATATTTATCTGGACGGCTTAATGAGCCAATTGAAGGGTCTTTATTTTCATATCTGGCTCGAAATTGTTTTTCAGTCCTTTTCCCCTTTTTCTTGGATTTTGGTTTGGTTTTGTTGAGGCCGAACCTTTCCCCATGACGCTGGTGGTGTTCGTCATATTCTCCATTTGGATCTTCTAAACAGTCTTGACAGTTGCAATCAAGATCCCAAGGGCAGTGTCACGTAAAGGGGCATTTGAACCACCAAGTATTCTTACCATTTTTGTCAAAACTTTGACACCAGTCATGTTCTTCCATGATGCTTTATATATTCCAAAAGAGTTCTTCATCAGGTTCAGGGTATGTATCTGCTGTATCTTTAGGTTGGATCATTTGGCAAGAAAAGATGGTTTTATTGGGTTTTTGAGGTGGGAATGGTCGAAGCTTATGCAAACGGTTTTGTCATTTCTTTTGGTAAAAGTTGGTTCACCAGATTGTAGGGATTCCTCCGGTTATCTTAACTTTTCATAATTTGTGATCCAGGAATCAGGAAGAATTTTGACAAGTTCATCTCTTGAAATTTGTCTGGGTATTTGGGTGCACATGGTGTTTCCTTTGGTAGCGTCGATATTTAGGAGTAAAGCATTTTCTCCTCCGGGAAGGCAAAGATCCATGGCATGATTTTGGACTCGCCATGCCATTTGGTGATGAAGAGTGGCTTGGATGGAATCTTTGGCTTGAGGGGCTCCTTGGATTTGGACTTGGATTTTTAGTGCTTCGGTTAGGTATGGATCATAAAGGGACATGTTGAAGTTTGGAAAGATTGTTATGAAGACAGTCCCAGCATTCAGCGTAACTTCTGCAGTACCCAAATTTGCATGTTGGTACTCCAAATATCTTGTATCTAGAAGAGAAAGTCGAGCTACCACCGGCTGACCTTTTCTTCCGTGATATGTTAAAGCGATTCGGATAGCAACAAAATGGATATGGGCAAACCCATGCTCTCTCCATTGCCTGGGAAAATCATCTGGGATTTGAAGAGTAATAAATTGTTCCTCTCGGGTGGCAAGGATAGGATGCTGGTCAAGTTTTGAGGCAGTAACATATTCCTTGACTCCTTTTGGTCTGTGCTGGACAAGGGAACGAATTTGTGTCCAGGGTGCAAATGATTTTTTGGCGAAGGCTGAGTAAGGGTTTATAAGAGGTAGTTCGGTGAAAGACACCTTTTGTTCATTTGGTAGGATATCTACTTCATAGAGGTAATCATATTTTTTGGACAGGGTTTTATACAGAGTAGGGGACGTATTCATTTTTGCTAAGGAAGACGATGATGGAAATGACTCAGACATATTTGGTAAACTGTTCCTCCCTCCGAGGGCTGGCTCTGATACCACAGTATAAAAGAAAGCAAGGGACTCCATGAAAGCAATTAATTCATAAATAAAGAAAGCAAGGGACTCCGTGAAAGCAATTTATGAATCCGAATTAATTCATAAATACAGTAATGAACAATCCGAACTCGGTAGCAACAAAGTCAAACTACGGTCAAACTTATTAATTTTTTAAACCTTTAAGCTTCTAGTTTTTAACAAATTACGATAAATCAAGTTAGGGACTTCCGAATTTGATTCAGGGCGTACTACTGAGTCCCAAATCACGATACGGACCCACTGGGACCGTTTAAACACTGATCCGGGTCCGTTTTCTCAAAACTTTGACCGAAGTCAGCTCAAATGTGTTTTAAGTCACGA
This sequence comes from Nicotiana obtusifolia, assembly GCA_002018475.1. Lineage (NCBI taxonomy): Eukaryota > Viridiplantae > Streptophyta > Magnoliopsida > Solanales > Solanaceae > Nicotiana > Nicotiana obtusifolia. Next base: position 110,325 of record MCJB01016448.1, read on the forward strand.
TTTTATATTTTCATCAATTATTCACATAAAACCCTCCGAAAAATGACACGGACTGCGCACACAAATCGAGGAAGACTAAATGAAGCTAGTCGATGTTTCGAAACACAGAATGAAGGTTAAAACTATAAATGACCTATTGGGTCATCACATTCTCCTCCTCTAGAACAAACGTTCATCCTCGAACGGACATACAAAAGTACCTGGATTGGTGAAAAGGTGTGGCTATCTACTCTGCACGTCCGACTCGGACTCCCAAGTTGCTGCCTCGATCGGGTGACCTCTCTACTGCACTCGAACTGAAGGATAACTCGTAGACCTCATCTGTCGGACCTGCTGGGCTAGAATAGCCACCGGCTCCTCCTCATAAGTCAAATCCTTGTCCAATTGGACATAGCTGAAATCTAACACATGGGACGGATCATCGTGATATTTCCAGAGCATGGACACACGGAACACTGGATGGACTGCTGATCAACTGGTGGCAATGCGAGCTTGTAGGCCACCTCACCCACTCTCTCAAGAATCTCAAAGGGTCCGATATACCTAGTGCTCAACTTACCCTTCTTTCCGAACCTCATCACACCCTTCATGGGTGAAATCCGAAGCAACACCCTCTCTCCGACCATGAATGCAACATCACGAACTCTACGGTCGGCATAACTCTTCTGCATAGACTGAGCGGTGCAGAGTCGATCCTGAATAATCTTGACCTTATCCAAGACATCCTGTAGCAAATCTGTACCCAAAAATCGAGCCTCCCCCAGCTCGAACCATCCAACTGGCGAACGACACCGCCTCTCATATAATGCCTCATAGGGAGCATCTGAATACTAGACTGGTAGCTGTTGTTGTAGGCAAACTCAGCAAGTGGCAAGAGCTGGTCCCAAGAACCCCTGAAATCCATAATACAAGCACGAAACATATCCTCCAATATCTGAATAGTGCGCTCGGACTGTCCGTCCTTCTAGGGATGAAATGTTGTGCTCAACTCAACCTGCGTGCCCAACTCACGCTATACTACCCTCCAGAAGTGCGAGGTGAATTGCGTACCTCGATCAGAAATGATAGACAGAGGCACACCGTGAAGACGGACGATCTCCTGGATGTAGATCTCAGCTAACCGCTCTGAAGAATAGGTAACTGCCACTGGAATGAAATGTGCCAACTTGGTCAACCAGTCCATAATGACCCATACTGCGTCAAACTTCTTCTGAGTCCATGGAAGTCTAACAACAAAATTCATAACGATACGCTCCCACTTTCACTCAGGAATCTCTAACTTCTGAAGCAAACCACCAGGTCTCTGATGCTTGTACTTTACTTGCTGACAGTTTAGGCACCAAGCTACATATGCAACTATATCCTTCTTCATCCTTCTCCACCAATTATGTTGCCACAAGTCCTGCTACATCTTGGTGGCAATAGAATACTGGGAACTGTGGGCCTCCTCAAGGATCAACTCACGAAGCCCATCCACATTGGGCACACAAATACGAACCTGCATCCTCAAAACCCCATCATCTCCAATAGTAACCTGCTTGGCACCACCATGCCGCACCGTGTCCTTGAGGACAAGCAAATGGGGATCATCATATTGATGCTCTCTTATGTGCTAATACAAGGAAGACCGAACGACTGTGTAAGCTAAAATACGACTGGGCTCTGAAATATCTAACCTCACGAACTAGTTGGCCAAAGTCTGAAAATTTGCTGCAAGTGGCCTCTCACCAACTAGAATATACACAAGGCTACCCAGACTCATATTCTTTCTACTCAAAGCATAGGCCACCACATTGGCTTTCTCGGGATGATACAAAATGATAATATTATAGTATTTCAACAACTCCAACCATCTCCTATGCCTCAAGTTGAGATGCTGTTATTTGAACAAATATTGTAGACTCCGATGATCCGTGAACACCTCACACGACACACTGTAAATATAGTGCCTCTAAATCTTCAGCGCATGAACAATGGCTGCCAACTCTAAGTCATGAATAGGGTAATTCTTCTCATGAACCTTTAACTGCCGCGACGCATATGCAAGCACCCTACCATCCTGCATCAATACCACACCAAGCCTAATACGAGATGCATCACAATACACTGTGTAAGATCCTAAACCGGCGGGCAACACCAAAACTGGCGCCGTAGTCAAAGCAGTCTTAAGCTTCTGGAAGCTCAACTCACACTCGTCCGACCATCTGAGCGGGGCACCCTTCTGGGTCAATCTGGTCAATGGAGCTGCAATAGATGAAAACCCCTCCACGAACCAGTGATAATAACCTGCCAAACCCAGGAAACTCCAGATCTCTGTAGCTGAAGTAGGTCTAGGCTAGTTCTGAACTACCTCAATCTTCTTCGGATCCACCTTTAGCCCTCTGCCAATACAACATGTCCCAAAAAGGCGACTGAGTCTAACCAAAACTCATACTTTGAGAACTTACATATAACTGGCTATCTCTCAGAGTCTGAAGTACAATCCGAAGATGCTGCTCTTACTTCTATCGACTACGAGAGTAGATCAAGATATCTTCAATGAATACAATCACAAAAGAATCCAAGTAGCACTTGAACACCCGGTTCATCAAGTCCATGAATGCTGCTGGTGAATTTGCCAACCCAAATGACATCACTAGGAACTCATAATGCCCATACCGAGTCCGAAAAGCCATCTTAGGGACATCGGATACCATATTCCTTAACTGGTGGTAGCTAGACCTCAAATCAATCTCCAAAAATACTTTGGCACCCCGAAGCTGATCAAATAGGTCATCAATCCTCGGCAGTGGATACTTGTTCGTGATAGTGACTTTGTTCAACTGCTGATAGTCTATACACATCCTCATCGATAAATCATCCTTCTACTTCACGAACAACATGAGCACAGCCCAAGGCGAAACACTAGGTCTAATAAAGCCCTTGTCAAGCAAATCTTGCAACTGCTCATTAAACTCCTTCAACTCCGGCGGGGCCATACGATATGGCGTAATAGAAATGGGCTGAGTGATTGGAGCCAAATTAATACAGAAATCAATATCCATGTCGGGTGGAATCCCCGGCAGGTCTGCAGGAAACACCTCTCAAAACTCACGAATAACTAGTACTGAATCCATGGAAGGAACCTCCACACCAGAATCACAAACATTGGCCAAATAAGTTAGACATACCTTCTCGACCATGCGTCGAGCCTTCACATAAGAGATAACCCTGCTGGTAGAATGACCAGGAGTCCCCCTCCACTCTAATCGAGGCAATCCGGCACGGCTAAGGTCACCGTCTTGGCGTGACTGTCCAATATAGCATGATAAGGTGACAGCTAATCCATACCCAAGATAACATCAAAATCTACCATATCAAGAAGTAGAAGATCTACACTAGTCTCAAGACTCCCAAAAGTAACAACACACAAGTGATACACACGCTCTACAATAATAGAATCTCCCACAGGCATGGACACATTCATAGAAGCACTCAAAGAATAACGAGGCACAACCAGATATGAAGAAAAATAAGATGATACGTAGGAATAAGTAGATCCCAGATCAAATAGAACTGAGGCATCTCTATGGAAAACGGGAACAATGCCTGTGATAACAGCGTCAGATGACTCGGCCTCAGGACTAGTTGGGAAAGCATAGAATCGGGGCTAGGCCCCACCACTCTGAACTGTATCTCTGGGATGGCCTCTAGCTTGCTGGCCTCTACCTCTAACGGCCTGACCCCCACCTCTGGCTGTCTGAACCCTGCCCCTGGCTGGCTGAGCGGGCGATGGAGCAACTAGTGTCAGAACCATGGCACGTGAACTATATTGTGTCATGTCGCCTAATAATCTCGTACAGGAACTCCTGATATGCCCAATACCACCACACTCGAAACACCTATCCTGCTGCTGTGGCTGTTGAAGCTGAAGCTGACCCGAAGGGGCTAGATAACCACGGTGATAGCTCTGAATCGGAGGTGCACTAATAGGAGCTGATGGTGCACTGTAGGTTGGCTGCCCAGAATAAGGCACATAAAGACCACGACTCCCTGAAGCAGTGTGAGATGCCTGAAGCGCTGAATGAAATGGCCTGGGAGGATGGCCTCTACCAAAAGCACCCTTGCCTCCAGATGAGGCACCATTGAAACTACCGAAATGACGGGGCCTCTTATCTGACACCGGCCCCCTCTCCTGAGCACGAACCAACTCGATACGTCTGGCAATATCAACAATCTTCTAGAAGGAAATATCACTCCTTGTCTCCTTGGCCATCTGAAAGTTGATAGTATAAGTGAGCTCATTAATAGATCTCCTCACTCGCTCCTTCTCAGTAGGAAGCAAGATAGTGGCATGGCGAGCTAAGTCCACAAATCGAGTCTCGTACTGGGTGACAGTCATACCACCCTGCTGAAGTCGCTCAAACTGCTTGCGGTACTCTTCTCTCAGGGTGACAAGGATGAACTTCTCTAGAAATAGCTGTGAGAACTGGTCCCAGGTAAGTACAGGCGACCCAGTTAGTCTAGTCAACTTATAATCTCTCCACCATCTCCGAGCGGAACCAGTCATCTAAAATGTTGCAAAATCGACCCCATTGGCCTCAACTATACCCATGTTGCACAACTTCGTGGCAACGGTCCAGAAAATCTTGTGGATCCTTAGAAGATGCACCACTGAAATGAACAGGAAAGAGCTTGGTGAACTTATCCAACCTCAACATAGCCTCAGAAGACAAAGCTGGCCTATTTCCGGCCTTTGCCGCAACAACCCTCTGAACTACCCCAACTGGCGGGGCTGCTGGAGTTTGGAAGTAGGGAGCCACCTGCTCCAGTGTGTGAGTAGCGGGAGTCTATGCTCCTCCCCTAGTCCCAGAGACGGATGATGCCATCGGAAAGGTATCGGTCTTGGCCACACTCTCCATATGGCCCAACAAACGGACTAGAGCGTCATGAAGCACTGGAGTGGCTATGAACCCTTCCGGGACCTGAGCTAGTCCAACAGGTAAAGTCTAGGCTGGAACCTCCTCAACAAAATCTACCTGAGGCTCCACTGTCGGTGCTGCTGCTCGACCTCTAGGTTGAGCTCTTCCTCGACCTCTGGCGCGACCTCGGCCTCGACCTCTGTCCCTAGTTGTAGCTGGCATAGGGGGCTCCGAATCATGTTCGGCGGTAGATGAAGTGTGTGTTCTCGTCATCTGCGAGAGAATGAGAATAGAACGATTCAATCATCAATGATAGAATAAAATCGCATGACATAGTAAGAAAAAAAGACATTTTTCCTAAACTCCATAGCTTTTGGAAGATAAGTACAAAAGTCTTCGTACCGATCCTCCAAACTCTACTAAGCTTGCTCGTGACTCGTGAGACCTAGGTAACCTACTGTTCTGATACCAACTTGTCACGAACCGAAAATTCTACCCTCGGGACAGTGATGGCGCCTAACATTTCACTTGCTAGGGAAGCCAACATTAGAATAGTTTCTATTTTAACAGTTCAAATTAAATAAAAATAATAAAGAAACCGAAATGACTAAAATAAATCTGAAGTAAAGTGCGGAAAACCATAACGACTGAAATATCTAATACAACCCCGAATCTAGTGTCACAAGTGCACGAGCTACAAGAATACTACAGATAAAGGTCTAAATAAAGGTAACATTGTCTAAAAGAAAAAAATAAAGCTAAGATAAAGTGGGAGGGGACTTCAGGGCTGCGAATGCCGAGCAGCTGTATCTCAAGTGTCGACACTGATAGTCAACCAGAGCAATTGACTGACTGTTGCCGAAACCGACTCCAGAATCTACAATAAGAAGTACAGAATGTAGTATGAGTACAACTGACCCCATATACTCTGTATGTGTCGAGCCTAACTTCAAAAAAGTGGTGACAAGGCTAAGACGGGTCACTTACAATATAACCTGTACGCAGTATAAAATAATGACAGGAAAGGAAAATACGGAAACGAAATAAAGCAGTTAACTCATGAAAATAGCTCAATACTCAAAGAAAACCAGTAAATACCAGAAATAGCAATCCTTAGAGTCTCGTACGAAAGTACCGAAACCAACACAATCCAATAAGGAATAGAAAGTACATAAATTGTTGCGGCGCGCAACCCGATCCCACCGCACAACACTATCCTCCCTTATTCCACCATGTAATATCAATAATAACAAGTAAATACATGTTGCGGCGCGACCCAATCCCACCATATAATCAGAGTCAATATCACAATTCTCCCTTATTTCACCATATCAATCCACCCTTATTTCACCTGTTGCGGCACGCAACCCGATCGCACCGTACAACATATATCCTCCCTTATTTCACCATATCATTCCACCCTTATTCCACCTGCTGCGGCGCGCAACCCGATCCCACCATATCAATATAAATAAATCAGTAAATGTAATCAATTTAACAACTTGAATAACAAGAATCTCTATGATTAACGAATATGAAAAATACACATCAAGAAGGAATCTCGTACCAACTCATGAAAGGCTACACTTATTATTTAGCAACAAGACAGTCAGGTATATGATAGATAAAATTGGTACAAGTAAGACAATTAAGGAAAATATCAATTTAAGCATAGAATCATGAAAAAATTAACATTATAGTGCGAGAATAAGAATGACAAGTAACAAGTTAAGGCATGGGAAGCAATTAAGGCATGTAACAATCAAGACGTGAATGCTATAATTAATGATATACGGGTAGACATGGAAATAAGTAATTGACAGCGTATAGATGCTCGTCACCTCGCATATACGCCGCAACTCACGAAATTCACATAGCACATAGCTCAAGGGATCCTAATTCTCTCAAATCAAAGTTAGACCTAACACTTACCTCACTCCGCAATCAACTCAAAATTCAACCACGGCTTTTCCTTTCGAACAAGCCTCCAAACCAACCAAATCTAGCAAATTATTGACCAAAAGGTTCAAAATAAGCTTTCGAAACTACTCACGAATGAAAGAGGTTCAATTTAGATCTTTATTGAAAAAAACAACAAAAGTTAGCCTCGGGCCCGTTTGGTCAAAACTCGAGGTTCGGACCAAAACCCGATCACCCATTCACCCCCGAGCCTGGTTATGCAATTCAATTCGAAATCCGACTTCAATTCGAGGTCTAAATCCCAATTTTACAAAAATTTCTAATTCTACCCAAATTCCTAATTTCTACCATAAAAATCCTAGATTTGATGTTGAAATCTTAAGAAATGTAATGGGTAGTTGAAAGAAAGTAGATTAGAGTCACTTACCAATGAATTTAGGAAGAAAATCTATTGAGATAATCGCCTATAAGGTGTTTAGGGTTGAAAATTTGAAAGAATAAGCTAAAATCTCGTTTTCTCAACTTTTGTCCAAGCACAGATGTCGCAACTGCGACCTGGGGTTCGCAAATGCGAACCCCACAAATGCGAGAAAGCCTTCGCAAATGCGAGGAATTCACACCTTTGCTGCCATCACAATTGCGAACAATTTGTTTGCAAATGCGAACCTGAGACTATCGCGAATGCGACAGAAGTCTCGCAAATGCGAGAACCCAGTCCCCAGCCCATGCTCGCAAATGCGATGATGTGATCGTAAAAGCGAGGCTCGCATTTGCGAGCCAGACCTCGCAAATGCGAGATCTGCAGACAACACTAGAACACACATGCACCAGGTATTTCTCTATGTCTAAAATCATTCCATAGCCTATCCGAAACTCACCCAAGGCCTCGGTGTTCCAAACCAAACATGCGCACAAGTCCAAATATATCATACGAACTCGCTCGCGCGATCAAAAATACCAAAATAATACCTAGAACTACGAATCGGATACCAAAAGGAATGAAATTCTTAATGAAACTTAAGAACTTTCAATATTTCAACTGGACATCCAAATTATATTAAATCACCTCCGTTTTTCACCAAATTTTGCAGACAAGTCATAAATACAGTAATCAACCTATACAAGTTCCGGAATAAAAATCCAGTCCCGGTAGCAACAAAGTCAAACTAAAGTCAAACTTATTAATTCTTTAAACCTTTAAGCTTCTAGTTTTCAACAAATTACAATAAATCAAGTTATGGGACTTCCAAATTTGATTCCAAGCATACGCCCGAGTCCCAAATCACGATACGACTCATCGGGACAGTCAAAACACTGATCCGGGTCCGTTTACTCAAAATGTTGACCGAAGTCGACTCAAATGAGTTATAAGACACGATTTCATATTTTTGTCAATTTTTGACATAAAACCCTTTGAAAAATGACACGGACTGCGCACACAAATCGAGGAAGGTTTAACAAAGTTAGTCGAGTTTTCGAAACATAGATATGATGGTTAAAACAATAAATGACCTATCGAGTCATCACAGATGTCACCCTTATGCCCCGCATAACAACGGTGAAATGCCACTCTTATACTCTGCATAACAACAACCAACCACACAACAATTCACATGTGCTTACATCACAACAACATGATATATCAACTCGTATCACAAGTGCCCATACGCCACAACATTTTCAAAGATCCAACAATATCAATATTTCCACAAAAAATAGCCCCCGGCTCAACACAACATGTATAGAATCTCAATAACAACAAATGAACGGGAAAGTAACTCAACAAGGAACAACGCCCCCTTAAAACACAACTTCAATTAAAATAGATTAGTGACTTTCGATAACCTCAATTCCAATTAATTGTATAAGGATAAACTCAATAGTGAAAGTATTTCTATGAAATGGCAAACTTCATATTCTAGTGTATGAATAGGCTAACAATGAAAGAAATGGCACAAACTAGCACTACATCTAAATGCATGAGAATAACCCGGCAACAAAAGGATATCATGTAACAAAAATTTTAACTAAGAGTAACTCCACAATAAAAGAAATCACATAATGATAAAAGTGATAACAACTTCAAATAAAGAATATAAGAGCAATCTCTACAAGTAAAGAATGTGACATGTAACGACAACTTCAAATAAAGCATGTGATAGTAGACATGATGAATAAAAGATATAACTGATGTGCCGGGTAATTTCGGCACATTTTGATACTATTTGTTTAGAGTTTAACTTGTTAATTATCACAATACTTACATAATTTTAGTGTAATTTCAGTGTATTGAGTGAAGAGATCCAGAAGCATGAAAAGAAGTCCAAAAAGCCAGCCAAAGGCAAGAAAAAAGGTCAGGAGCATCGCAGGTTCAATTATGCGATCGCAAAACAGCTATACGAGTCGCATAATTCGCAGGAAGATCGTAGATGCAGATAGAACTCTAAGCTAACTTTCAGGTGGAGAAACAGGAATGCGAACCGCATTCTCATCGCAAACACGAATAGAGTCTGGGTGAAAAATAGAGTAAAGACTGCGATCGCAGAGTCAATATGCGAACCGCATTTTCAGCTGCGACGAGAAGGAAGCTGACTGGTATGATCTGCGATGGAACGTGAAGGTTTGCGAACCGCATTCCTGCTCTGCGACAGGAATGCAACCGCATACGTGTACTGAGGTCAAACGTGACTGCTGCTTGCCTCGGGTTTTGGGCTTTTATAAATAGCTTTTCTAGGGTTGTGTGAAAGGAGACTTGTTAGAATTCATAGTGCAAAGTACCGCCTTTGGTTATTTTTCGAATTGAGAGAAGTTTTTGGGTGATCAAAACTGAGAATTCTATATTTTTGTAAGATGAATTCAATTCTTCTTTTTTGTTCTTTAGTTATCAATATGTGTAGCTAAATTCTAATATTGAGGTTGTGAACCCTAGATGGGTAGAATGTTATTGAGAGTTTGGTATTGATTCCATATTCGACAGAAGCTTGATATTTATTTATTTCTTGTTCTTAAATTAATCGTTAGTGGTTGCAAACATTAACGAGTGCCAATTTACGCTATCGTATCTTGGAAAAGTGAGATAGAGTTTGGTAGGAATAAATAACAATAATTCAAGGCCTTAAACCTTGTTTAACGAAATCACTTAGGAATAAGTAGATTTTAAGTTGGCGAATGATTGGGTGTATCTTAAGTTTGACTCTTTTGTATTCGGAAGAATCATAAGAGGATACATTATCCAAGTATTGGGAAATATTGGATAATAAGTTAATAAGAACCAATTGCATATTGAGAACGGATTTCAATATCAATATGAAGAACATTCTACTACATTAGGGGGAACACAACCTTAGTATCTTAAATTCATATTTTTTACGTTCAAATTATTCTCAAACTGCAGTTCCTAGTTTACTTTTCTTTACACATTCAACACCAATTTATTCTATTTGGCTACTTTATAGAATTACGACTAAGTAAAGTATTGCATTAATTGGATAATTGTTTCACGCCTATTCCCTGTGGGATTCGACCCTAACCTCGTTGGGTTACTATATTTGACATCGATCGCTTACACTATTGTTAAGGTGTAATTTGAGCGAATCAAATTTTGGCGCCGTTGCCGGGGAATACGGTTTTGAAATTTTTGATTAGTGTATACTTTACTATAAGTCTAATTCCACTTGATTGCACATTTTTTGTTTTGGTGGTTGTAGGCAGGAAGATATGGCGGAACATATAGATGAGGTGGATGTGGAGCAAGAAGAGAATCCGTTTGTCGACATTGAAGAATATATTGAAGATACCAATGCTATAGTACCTCCAGCTATAGGTGCGGCTACGTTCAAAGTAGAATATGGGCTGATTTTGATGCTGAAAGCTGAAGGATACTTCAGAAATTCTACTGATGACGATCCGACGCAGCACCTCAGGAACTTTTTGGGTGTTTGTGCGACGCACAAGCAAAATAACGTCTCTGACGATGCATTAAGGCTCAGATGCTTTAAGTACTCGTTGGCTGTTGATGCGAGGAGATGGCTTCAAAACCTTCCTCCAAATTCCATTCGTTCATGGCCTGAGCTGGTCCGGGCATTCTTGTCAAAGTGGTTTCCACAAAGCAAGAAATCTGAGCTCCGGGACAAGATATTTTTCTTCAAACAACTACCGGGTGAACAACTGCACGAAGCGTGGGAAAGGTTCAAATTGTATTTGGTGAGGTCGCCAAACCACGGCTTTCCAAACTCCATTTTGCTGCAAAAGTTCTACATGGGTTTGGACCCTATGAACCAATCGATAGCGAAGAATGCTACTGCTGGTTCGTTCATGGATAAGACCTTCGCTAGAGTCACGCAGATTTTGGACAAGATGGCTAAACATAATCAAGATTGGCATTATGAGGATACTACAGGTGGCATTACAATTGGGTCTCCTTCTATGAATAACTTGATCAAAGAAAACCAAGAAAGGGACCAAGTGATTGCTGAACTGGCTACTAATGTCAATGTCTTGACAAAGTTATTCACAGAAAATCAGAAGAAGAAAATCAATGTAGTGGAGAATGTGCAACCAATGCAAAGTGAAGAATATGAAGAGGCGAATTTTGTCAATAATACTCATGGAGGTTATCAAAGGCAACCTTACCAGGGTCAAGCAACACAAAATCATTGGAGACCAAACCCGCAAGGGCAAGGTCCCCAACAATGGCGGAATGATCAAACTGGCCCTAATCAGGGAAATTGGAACAACAGTAACCATTTTCCAAATCAAAGTTCCAACCCCTATGTTCCTCCGAAAGGGCACTATCCGAATCAGGGACCCTCAAGTGAATCTAAATTGGAGAGTATGCTCGAGAGGATATTACAGAACCAAGAGAAGTCAGACACGTCCATGAAAAACATGACTGAATTGGTTGGCTCCCACACAGCAGCGATCCAAAAGTTGGAATTGCAAATGAGGGACCTTTCTCGTGAGCAATATCCACAACAAAAAGGAACACTTCCTAGCGACATGATTGCAAACCCTAAAGGAAGTGGAAGTGGCCCAACTGCTCATATCATGGCTGTCACGACTAGGAGTGTAAGACATTACGGGCAAAGATGATGCTGAAGAGCTTCAGAAAGAGGCTGAAATTGAAAGAGATAATGTTGCTGAGGTAGGTGAGAATCCAGAAATCGTCATGAACACAGATGAGACTCAGGAAGGGATGAAAGATAAGGCAGAAGAAACACCAACCGTCCTTCCGCCAATTCCTAGACCCCCCCCCCCTTTCCTCAGAGACTTGCAAGGAGAGTTGATGACAGCAAGTTTGAGAAGTTTTACGACATTCTCAAACAAATATCAGTCAATATACCTTTCTTAGAGGCTTTTCAAGAAATGCCTGGGTTTGCCAAATATCTGAAGGATCTGATTACGAAAAAGAGAACCACCAGGAATGAGGTGGTAAATGTGACTCACAGGGTCAGCTCTATCATAGCCACAAATCCTATCCAGAAGAAAGAGGACCCAAGAGCTTTCACTATTCCGTGTACAATTGGAGTACGCGATTTTGCTAAGGCATTGTGTGACAATGGAGCTAGTATTAATCTAATGCCTCTACCCATCTACAAACAAGCTGGGTTAGGAATGCCGAGGCCGACAAGCATGAGGTTGCAAATGGCAGACCGATCTATCAAGAGGCCAGTTGGTATTGTGGATGATGTAATTGTGAAAGTTGGAAAGTTTAATATTCCAGCTGATTTTGTGATCCTTGATTGTGCTGTAGACAAGGAAATCCCCATTATACTAGGAAGACCTTTCTTAGCGACTGGACGAGCTCTTATGGACTCGGAGCGCAATGAAATTAAGTTCCGGGTAAATAATGAAGAAGTCACTTTTCAAGCCAACAAAGGGATGAAGATACCAACCGAGTATGAGAACATTTCACTAATCAGTATTATTGACGAAGTTGATGAAGCCGTTGAGATGAAAATGGAAGAGCAGTGTTTCGGTGAGGCACTGGCAGCCATATTGGTAAATTTTGATGGAAATGACTTGGATGGGTTCATGGAGTCAGTAAATGCGTTAGAAGGTCGTGGCTCTTACTCTTATACTCCACCAAAACTGTCCTTAGATTTGGAGAATCGAGCCACACCTCCAGCAAAGCCCTCCATTATTGAACCACCCCAATTAGAGCTCAAGCCACTTCCGTCGCATTTGAGGTATAAATTTCTTGGTCTAAATAACACTTTACCAATAATTGTGTCGTCGTTGTTGAATGATGTGCAGGTAGAGCAGTTGCTGAAAGTTTTGAAAGAACACAGACAGGCAATCGGATGGACAATCGCGGACATCCGAGGAATTCCGGCAGGAATCTGTGAGCACAAGATTCAACTTGAAAACGAAACAAAACCAAGTGTGGAGCACCAGAGAAGGCTAAACCCATCAATGCAAGAAGTGGTGAAGAAAGAGATAATAAAATGGCTGGATGAAGGAGTTGTTTACCCGATTGCCGATAGCTCGTGGGTGAGTCCAGTACAGTGTGTGCCAAAGAAAGGAGGTATGACCGTAGTCAAGAATGAAAAGAATGAGCTGATTCCAACAAGGACCGTAACTGGATGGCGAGTATGCATGGATTACAGGAAGCTCAATAGTGCCACGTGCAAGGATCGCTTCCCTATGCCTTTTATTGATCAAATGCTTGATCGGCTAGCCGGAAAGTCCTTTTACTGCTTCCTCGACGGATACTCCGGGTACAATCAGATAAATATTGCTTTGGAAGATCAGGAGAAGACAGCGTTCACCTGCCCGTATGGAACATTTGCCTTCAGTCGAATGCCTTTCGGCTTATGCAATGCTCCAGCTACATTCCAGCGGTGCATGATGTCGATTTTTTCTGATATGGTGGAAGATTTCCTCAAAGTCTTTATGGATGATTTCTCGGTAGTCGGGGAAACGTTTGAGCAATGTTTGAAGAATCTCAAGAAAGTGTTGAAACGATGTGAAGAAACAAACCTTGTATTAAATTGGGAAAAATGCCACTTCATGGTGGATGAAGGTATTGTTTTGGGGCATAAAATCTCCAGTCATGGTATTGAGGTGGATAAGGCAAAAATTGAGATCATCTCCAAGCTCCCTCCTCCCACATCAGTAAAAGGTGTCCGTAGCTTTCTGGGGCATGCTGGATTCTACAGACGGTTCATAAAAGATTTCTCAAAGATTGCACACCCAATGTATAATCTCTTAGAGAAAGATACCAAGTTCGTTTTTGATGAAAAATGCCTCATTGCTTTTGAAGAACAGAAAATGAAGCTCACCACAGCTCCTATCATTGTAACATCGGATTGGTCGTTACCTTTTGAGCTTATGTATGATGCTAGCGGTGTAGCTATTGGAGTGATGCTGGGACAGAGGCACAACAAAATTCTTCACCCAGTATACTATGCTAGCAAGACGCTTAATGGAGCGCAAATGAACTACACTGTAACGAAGCAGGGACTGTTAGCTATTGTGTATGCATTTGAGAAGTTCCGTGCATATCTATTGGGCTCCAAAGTGATTGTGTATACAGATTATGTTGCTCTCCGTTATTTGATGGAGAAAAAGGATGCTAAGCCTCGACTGATCCGATGGGTTTTACTGCTACAAGAATTTGACTTTGAAGTCATGGATCATAAGGGAACACAAAACCAAGTGGCAGATCACTTGTCTAGATTGGAGGAAGCAGGGAGACAAAAACAAGAGCTGGAGATAAATGATTCCTTTCCAGATGAACATATACTAATGATATCAAATTCAGTTGCACCATGGTATGCTGACATCGCTAACTACATCGTCAGCGATTTTATTCCGGAAGGGTTGGAATCGTACCAAAGGAAGAAGTTCTTGAGGGATGCTCGAAATTATTATTGGGAAGAACCATTCCTATTCCGTGTCTGTGCGGATAACATCATTCGAAGATGTGTGCCCGAGGAAGAGATGCTACCAATCCTGAAAGCATGCCATGACTCACCAGTAGGGGGTCATCATGGGGGCAACAGAACAGCTGCAAAGGTTTTGGAGTGTGGATATTACTGGCCAACCATTTACCAGGATGCTAATCAATTGGTGAAGTCGTGCGACCAATGCCAACGACAGGGGCCGATTTCGAGGAGGCATGAGATGCCTATGAAATTTGTTATGGAAATTGAATTATTCGATGTTTGGGGTATTGACTTCATGGGCCCTTTCATAAGCTCATGTGGGATGAAATACATCCTAGTGGCTGTGGACTATGTATCCAAGTGGGTAGAAGCCATTGCCTTGCCAAACAACGAAGCTCGGAGTGCGACCACGTTCCTAAAGAAGAATATTTTCACCAGGTTCGGCACCCCAAGAGCCATCATCAGTGATGGAGGATCACATTTCTGTAACAGAGTGTTCAAAGGTCTCCTCGACAAGTATGGGGTTAAGCATAAGGTTGCCACACCTTATCATCCACAATCGAGTGGCCAAGTTGAAGTATCCAATAGGGAAATCAAGAGCATCCTGTCCAAGATTGTGAACGCAAATAGGACTGATTGGTCAAGAAAGTTAGACGATGCTCTTTGGGCATATCATAATACTTACAAGACTCCTATTGGTACATCCCCATATCGGTTAGTCTTTGGGAAGGCATGCCATTTACCCGTTGAACTCGAGCATAAGGTTATGTGGGCCTTAAAGAGACTAAACATGGATTGGGCGGAGGCTGGAGCTTTAAGGCTTGCACACAATTGAATGAAATGGAGGAATTCAGATTTCATGCTTATGAGAGTGCAACAGTTTATAAAGAACGAATGAAGTTCGTCCATGATTCCAAGATCTTGAAGAGAGAGTTTAAAGCGGGAGACCTGGTGTTGCTATTCAATTCGAGACTTAAATTATTTCCAGGGAAGCTGAAGTCCAAATGGTCGGGACCGTTCAAGATTGTAAATGTCTCCCCGTTTGGAGCTGTCGAATTGGCATCGGAGGATGGGCTCCGAACCATCAAGGTAAATGGGCAGCGAATCAAACACTATCTGGGTATAGGTGGAGAAAAACACGTGGTAGAGCAGCTGGCTCTACAAGATGATCAAGTCCCACCTACGGAATGAGTGCAGAGGCATCCTAGCATCATCGTGCCGCGACGTTAAATCAAGCGCTTCATGGGAGGCAACCCATGTGTGGTATCAGTCGTTTTTGTGTTTGTTTAAGTTGTGCTTTTCTTCTTTTTCTTTATTTATTTATAACTCAAGTTTACATTTGTACTTAGTTTTGTTTGAAGGGTTTTTAGATGCAGGAATGTGATGAATGAAAACAATTATGAGACATAATGCGAACCGCATTCTCACCGCAAAGTGAAGCAGAAAGTTGAGCAACAATTATGAGACATAATGCGATGAAGCTCGAAAATCTGCGGTTCGCATTTCAATTCTGCGAACCGCAGTTCAACCGCAAACAGACACAGAGAATTTAGCTCTGAGGTCTGTTGAAAATGCGGTGGAGGCTCTTAATCTGTGGTTCACATTTCAACTCTGCGAACCGCATTTCAACCGCAGACAGACACAGAGATTTCAGCTCACATATTAGTTGAAAATGCGGTGGATTAGATAAATTGCGGTTCGCATTTCAATTCTGTGAACCGCAATTACATCGCATACCTGAAAGGTAAGTGTTCGCATTGTCTTTCCTATTTTTGACCCTACGCTCTAAGTATATATATAAAAAAAAAACACCACAAACAAACAAAAAAGAAGAGAAGACGGAAACAGAGCATACTTCCGACGACCATCATCGGAAAATTCCAACTGTCAGGCCAAGAGTTCATTTACCTTTAATCTAAGAGCTTCTATCTCCTTTCCAAGGTATGTGCACTTTTTGCTTCACCTTACATTCGTAGTTTGAAAACCTAGGGTTTATTATTCAGTAAACTAGTTCAAGGATCTTCGAGTGGAAAACAGAAATTTTGGGTTTCTTTGCTTAAGGGATGCATATTCTTGGGTATTTGAAGGTATTCGCGGTCCACAAATTCAAAATGTGGACCGAAATTAGATCGCATTACCTAAACCCTAGATGCCTGAGCAAGATGACAAATGCGGTGAATCTGTGATCGCAAAACCAAAGTGCGAACCGCAGATCCACCGCGAACACACTCATGACCTTTAGCTACAACTGGTGAATTATGCGGTGGTTCTGCGATCGCAGATCTCATTTTGCGATGAGAATGCGATCGCATTTGTATGCGACGAACAGTCTTATGCACATAACCACTATGCGATGTGGTTTGCGATTCGCATAGTGGTTCTGCGATCGCAAATCACATCGCACTTCTACAACTCTTTGATTATCCCTCCTGTTTTTGTCTTTTCTCGAATAATGATAATGTCACTAACATATGCTATTTATGCAGACATGGCTAAAAAACATCCCAAAAGCAAAAGGCCTTCCACCGCTTCAACCTCCGAACCAACCAAACGAGCAAAGAAAGATTCAACTAGACCTAACACCTCCCAGTCTGAAGAGGAGGATTGCTTTTCGGAAGTTGATCTAGTTGCGGAGACACGGAGGAAGAAAGGAGATGACCTTCAGCTTCGCTTTGAAGTTGAAGGCTCAAGATCTTTATTCCGGAAAGCACTCGCAAAGCGAAGGATT
>MCJB01016458.1:0-99731 GCA_002018475.1 Nicotiana obtusifolia
AAATAATAATCTAATTAGTATATATAATAGATCATCATATAATATATTTATTGTAAACTTATTCATCGACTTATATCTTACTTAGATGCATCGATGAATATTAAAAACGAAATGTCTCGACCTATATCGATGAATATTAAAAACAAAACGTCTCAATCTATATAGATGAATATTAAAAACAAAACGTCTCGACCTATATCGATTAATCTATGTCATGCATTATTAGTGATGAATGAATGAAATATAGAAGAATACTAAACTTCTTTGACATGTATATATGGATCACAAATTAAATAAATGAAAGAAGTTACTAGCATTAAGTAAATGAGTTAATATAACAATCGACTAAACATGTTTAAAATACAATAATATTCGTTTACCAATTCATCAATTGATAAAGTTTTCATACGTAGTAATGTATGTGATTGATCATCAATTACAATATAATGTATGTGTGTGTATGTGTGAAATTACTCATATACTTAATTATAACTTAGAAAATTAACGTAGATGATGAATACAAAAGGTAAAACATCTTGGCCGATATTTATTAATCTATGTGATTTGTAATTAGTTATAAAATGAATGAATATATAAGGCAAAATGTGGAATTCGAATAAAATAAACGTCTCATATATATACCTTTTTATTTATTTATTATGATTGATTAATTATATATATATATATATATATGTGTGTGTGTGTGTGTGTGTGTGTGTGTGTGTGTGAATAAAATATATGCTTACAATTTATTAAAAGTAATTAGTTAATATAATTATTTATAAAGATTATGCTTATAGTTTATAATTATTTATAGTAAATATATATGTGAGTACAATATATGCTTATAGTTTATAATAATTTTTCAAAGTTTATAATATTTTAAGAAATAATAACACAAAAAACATAATTTAGTTTTTTTTTTTTAAAAATAATCGACCGAAGTCGGTCGGTTAATGGTCAAACACAGTCAACGGTCACTTAAGTGTACCGACCGACATCGATCAGTAACTTTAATTCCAGATCTGAAATACGGACTTTCCCACTCTGTAATGACCCGAAATGCCGTAGAAACACATACAATACAAATTGTTTAGTTTTGGCTTGTCTTAAGTGCAAACTCCTCTTTGTAGTTATGCAATTGTAACATTCTTGCGGAGTATGAGGTATAAGAAGCTAATAATTAAGAAAAGAGTTCAAAAAGGTAAGTAATGCAGGATATGCTGTCGCATTTCACACATGCGGACCGCATATCTTAAATGGGCATCGCATACTTAGGTAGATTTCTGGGCAAAGGTTCATGTCAGAAATGCTGTCTGAAATGCGGACCGCAAATTCGGCTTCCTGTATCGCAGATTGGAACAGAGAACTGGACAAGTTTTATGTCAAAAATGCGGTGAGAAATGCGGACCGCATTTCTAAAATGCGGACCGCAAATCTCACAGTGAAATCGTAGAGTGAGACAGAGTCTTGGGCCAAATGCTGTGTCAGAAATGCGGTCCAAATGCGGACCACATGTTGAGTTTGCGACTAGAATGCGATCGCATTCTGGACACCTGAAATTTTATTTTATCCCGAATTTTGACCTACTACAAATAGGAGCTAGGAACCCTAACATGCAAACCCCCCCCCCCTCTATTTCGTCAGTTACCTCAGAAAAACTCACCAAAACACCCTCAAACCCCAGCAAATCAACCTCCAAATTACCTTGAAAACAACCCCAACATCTATTACAAGGAAACCCCACTCTCCAACCCCAAGGCCCAGCTCAAATTGCTGCAAATTTCACCAAGATTTCAGCTGAGTCAAGGCACCCTACCAAGTTGTAGCCCGTTAGCCTCGATTGAGTTCACCTAAAGTTCGTGAGCATTCAAAAAAGGTTGGGCTCGAAGAATTTTTGGAAGTCTAGAAAGTTATGGCGAAGCAAGGTAAGTGTTCGTTCTAACCTTAGCTGGAGGGATTAGAATTCGTGTCTTGTTTGTTAAATTGCTCCTTGTTGGGAACAACGTATAGGCATGGTGACGAGTGTTTATATGTTGGTGTCACGCATGGCCGTGGGTCATATATGGATAATCGTTGTGTGACTATTGTTTCGAATTGTTGAATATATCCTTGATTTTTGTTATGATCTACTGTATGAGGGAGAGGGTGGCACGCCTGCCACAAGATGTTGTGAATTGAGGGCGAGTGGTACGCCTACCACAAAGTTTCTTCTATTCGGCATAAAGTTGATGGTTAACTAGATTGGTTGAGTAAGAATTGTTAGGAGTTGAAGGGGTCCAGTGTAAAAATTATGGGTAGTGCTTTAGGAGTCCGTTAGAAGTTTAAAGGGTCCAGTGTCACATTAGTAAAGTCGTGTCTAGAGTTAATGAAATGATAATTGGATTGGGAGGTTAGTGGTAGAGTTTTGACTGTAATTGAGTACTAATATTGATTGAGCTAAATAGGAGTCAAGTTTGGTTTGGTTATAGCTGAATTCCCCCTGGCTAGGATGATTGTTTTGCTATTATTTTTTCCCTTGCAGGGAAGTTGTTATGTTGATTTGTTCCCTTGCCGGGACTTCTTGTGATTGTTTTGATGATGAAAGTAGGAGCGGGTGGCACGCCTGCCACGAGATATTATGAAAGTGGGAGCGGGTGGTACGCCTACCATAGTATATATTGTAAGTGGGAGCGAGTGGCACGCCTGCCACAGGATGTGATGTATGTGGGAGCGGGTGGCATGCCTGCCACAAGAGGTTACTGTAAGTGGGAACGGGTTGCACGCCTGCAACAAGAGGTTACTGTAAGTGGGAGTGGGTGGCACGCCTGCCACGGGATGTGATGTATGTGGGAGCGGGTGGCACGCCTGCCACAAGAGGTTACTGTAAGTGGGAACGGGTTGCACGCCTGCAACAAGATGGTTACTGGAGGAAAAAGGGGAATTGTATTACATTTCATTGTGTTAAAGGCTGAATTGCAGTTTTCTTCCTTATTTATTGATGATTCGTTTCGTTTTGTCTATCTGCTATTCCGATGTATGTTTTCCTTTTTCCCGCTTAAGTGGTTTATGTGTTTTATCTTCTGCTGTAGATATATATATATATATATATATATATATATATATATATATATATATATGCTTAAAAATTGCACAGGTTTATCTAGAGTCTGGTCCTAGCCTCGTCACTACCTCACCAGGGTTAGGCCAGGCGCTTACCAGCACATGGGGTCGGTTGTGCTGATACTACACTCTGCACTCTTTTGTGCAGATCCTAGTGCCGCAGGCTTCGAACAGTAGGTAGCTTCCAGCCTTTGATTCCAGGCGACCCAAGGTAGTTCTGCAGAATTTCGCGGATCTTGGAGTCCCCTGTCCATCTCTTAAATCTATTTCTTCTGTGTAGTGCAGAAATAGTATTTTGTTATTTTCTTCAGAACCCTGTTTGTAGTACTCTTAAATAGTCTGTGAAACTGTGACACCAGATCTTGGATAGACCGTTGTGGATAGTTTATCGGCGATAGTTGTGTAAAGTATTAACTTTGCGTTTTATTTCGCTTGTTGAATTACTGTTTTCCAGCTGATGTTTTTGTGATGTAATGAATTGTAAATGGAAAAATGGTGAATAACCCGATTGACTGGCTTGCCTAGCTTTCACTAGTACGCGCCATCACGACTCCCGAGGGTGGGAAATACGAGTCGTGACAGGTTGGTATAAGAGCCCTAGGTTTACATAGGCCTCACAGTTCACAGACAACCTCGGTAGAGTCTGAGGGATCGGTACGGAGACGTCTGTACTTATCCTCCAGAGGCTACAAAGTTAGGAAAAAATTCTATTTTTGTTCATTCTTGTCGCGCGGTTTTCCCTCAAATGCTAATCAGATTCCTACTCTGTTCTTTCGCAGATGGCGAGAACACGTGCTTCCTCATCTACCGCTCCGCCAGCCCGAGCCCCCAACGACAGCTTCCATACGGGGCAGAGGGCGAGGCCGAGGTTGTGCTAGGGGACGAGGCAGGGGCAGGACTCAGCCTCCTGCAGCCGCGCTAATGGCGGAACCTCAGATTGATCTTGACGAGTAGGTTTCGGCCCTAGCAGCTCCGGTGGGCCCAGCTCAGGTTCCAGAGGGGTTCATTACCACCCCAGTTCTTCAGGACCCTTTGGTCCGGTTGGTGGGCCTCATGGAGAATGTCACTAGAGCGGACTTACTTCCTGCAGCACCAGTCACTCCTCGGGCTAGAGAAGGGGCTCAGACTACTGCTACTCGTACTCCAGAGCAAATAGCTCTCCAGGCCCAGGTTCCAGAAATTCAGCCAGCTGTGACAGTCCAGCCGGGAGCAGTAGCTCAAGCCGAAAATGGGGCGGCCATGTCCGCCGATGCTTTGTGGAGACTGGATAGGTTCACCAAGCTCTTCACTACTACCTTCAGCGGTGCTTCTTCGGAGGATCCCCGGGACTTTCTATACAGCTGCTACGAGGTCCTCAGGAATATGGGTATTGTTGAGACTAACGGGGTAGACTTTGCGGCATTTCGCCTGTCTGGATCCGCCAAGTCTTGGTGGAGAGACTATTGCTTGACTAGGCAAGCCGGTTTGCCGTCTTTGACTTGGGAGCAGTTTACAGAGTTGCTCCTGGAGAAGTTTCTCCCCGTTACACAGAGAGAGGCTTATCGGAGGCAGTTTGAGCGCCTGCAACAGGGATCCATGACAGTTACCCAATATGAGTCTAGGTTCATCGACTTGGCCCGACACGCTCTCGTCATACTTCCAACAGAGAGGGAGAGGGTGAGGAGATTTATTGACGGTCTCATTCAGCCGATTCGCCTTCAGATGGCTAAGGAGACTGGTAGTGAGATTACATTCCAGGAGGCGGTAAATGTGGCCCTCTGAGTTGAAATGGTCCTGTCACATGGAGGTGGTTATGTGTCGGATAAGAGGCCCCGTCATTCAGGCAGATTCATTGGTACTTCGTCTGGAAGCAGAGATTTATATGGTAGAGGCCATCCTCCTAGGCCCTTCCAGTCAGCTCTCCAGGCTTCTCACAGTGCTTCAGGTAATCGCGGTTCTCAGAAGCAGTATCCCGACCAGCAGTCTGTCAGTGCACAACTGCTACAGAGTTTCTCGAGTCGGCAGCTTAGGGCTTGTTACTTGTGTGGTGACACGAGGCACATTGCCAAGTATTGTCGTCGTGCTTTAAGCAACTCTCCACACCAGGATTCCCGTGTTATGACACAGGCACCAGATGTTCCGCAGCCCGCCCAGCTAGCTAGAAGTGGGGGTAGAGGTGCTAGAGGTAGAGGTAGGGGTACTGGAGATGGAGCTCAGGTCGGCAGAGGTGGGGGCCAACTAGCAGCAGGCCGTCCTAGAGATGTGGCCCGGGGTGGTGGGGCTCAGCCCCGATGTTATGCTTTTTCAGCCCGGCCCGAGGCAGAGGCTTCAGATGCAGTGATTACAGGTACGGTTCTGGTCTGTGATAATGACGCTTCAGCATTATTTGATCCAGGGTCTACCTACTCGTATGTCTCCTCTTATTTTGCACTGTATCTGGCCATGCCTAGTGATTCATTGAATGTTCATGTTTATGTGTCTACCTAGGTGAGTGATTCCATTGTGGTAGATCGAGTCCATCGTTCTTGTGCGGTTGTGATTGGGGGTTTTGAGACCCGCGTAGACTTATTGCTTTTGGACATGGTTGATTTTGATGTCATATTGGGGATGGATTGGTTATCACCTTATCACGCCATCCTGGACTGCCATGCCAAGACTGTGACCTTAGCTTTACCGGGTATGCCCCGTTTGGAGTGGAAAGGGACTCCTGGTCATTCCACCAGTAGCATTATCTCTTATATGAAAGCTCGACGTATGGTCGAGAAGAGGTGTTTGGCTTATCTGGCTCATGTTCATGATTCCAGTGCTGAGGTCCTCTCTATTGAATTTGTGCCCGTGGTTCGTGAATTTCTCGAGGTTTTCCCATCCGACCTGCCGGGGATGCCGCCCGACAGGGATATTGACTTATGCATTGATGTGGCTCCGGGCACTCAACCCACTTCTATCCCGCCGTACCGCATGGCCCCGCCAGAGTTAGAGAATTGAAAGAGCAGTTGCAAGACTTGCTCGAGAAGGGTTTCATTAGACCCAGTGTTTCACCTTGGGGTGCGCCGGTGTTGTTTGTTAAGAAGAAAGACAGGTCAATGAGAATGTGCATTGACTACCGATAATTGAACAAGGTTACAATCAAGAATAAATATCCATTGCCGAGGATCGATGATTTGTTTGATCACCTCCAGGGTGCCAGGGTATTTTCAAAGATTGATTTGAGGTCTGGCTACCATCAGTTGAAGATTAGGGCGTCCGATGTCCCTAAGACAGCTTTCCGTACTCGGTACGGGCATTATGAATTCTTGGTTATGTCATTTGGGTTGACCAATGCCCCAGCAGCTTTTATGGACTTGATGAACCGAGTGTTCAGACCTTACCTGGATTCGTTCGTGATAGTTTTCATCGACGACATCCTGGTGTATTCCCGCAGCCAGGAGGAGCACGTACAGCATCTCAGAGTGGTTCTTCAGACTCTGAGGGATAGTCGGTTGTATGCTAAGTTTTCAAAGTGTGAATTCTGGTTGAATTAGGTTACATTTCTGGGTCATATTGTATCGGCAGAGGGCATTCAGGTTGATCCGAAGAAGATTGAGGCAGTCAAGAACTGGCCTAGGCCGGCGTCAGTTACAGAGATTCGGATTTTCTTGGGACTGGCAGGATACTATCGTCGGTTTGTGGAGGGATTTTCATCTATTGCAGCCCCGATGACCAAGTTGACCCAGAAAGGTGCCCAGTTCAGGTGGTCGGATGAGTGCGAGGCGAGCTTTCAGAAGCTCAAGACAGCTCTGACCACGACACCAGTGTTAGTTTTGCCCACAGGCTCAGGGCCATATACAGTTTATTGTGATGCCTCTCGTATTGGACTTGGTGCAGTGTTAATGCAAGAGGGCAAGGTCATTGCCTATGCTTCGAGGCAATTGAAAGTTCATGAGAAGAACTATCCGGTGCATGATTTAGAATTGGCGGCCATAATTCACGCCTTGAAGATTTGGAGGCACTACTTATATGGCGTGCCGTGTGAGGTGTTCACGGATCATAAGAGTCTTCAGTATCTGTTCAAACAAAAGGAGTTAAATTTGAGGCAGAGGAGGTGGTTGGAGATGCTAAAGGACTATGATGTCACTATCTTATATCACCCAGGAAAGACCAACGTGGTGGCCGATGCCTTGAGTAGAAAGTCGGCCAGTATGGGCAGCCTTGCTTACATTCCGGTCGGTGAAAGACCACTTGCTTGGGACGTTCAGACTTTGGCCAATCGATTTGTGAGGTTGGATATTTCTGAGCCAAATCGGGTACTAGCTTACACGGTCGCTCATTCTTCATTATTGGAACGAATACGTGATCGACAGTTTGATGATCCCCATTTGTGTGTCCTTAGGGACACGCTGCAGCGAGGAGGTGCCAAACAGGTCACCTTAGGTGACGATGGAATTTTGAGATTACAGGGTCGAGTTTGTGTGCCCAATGTAGAGGGACTGCGGGAGTTAATTTTGAAAGAGGCCCATAGATCCAGGTATTCTATTCATCCGGGCGCCGCAAAGATATACCAGGATTTGCGACAGCACTATTGTTGGCGTAGGATGAAGAAGGATATAGTTGCGTACGTGGCTCGGTGTTTGAATTGCCAGCAGGTTAAGTGCGAGCATCAGCGACCTGGTGGACTACTCCAAAGAATTGAACTCCCCGAGTGGAAATGGGAACGGATCATTATGGATTTCGTTGTTGGACTTCCGCGGACCCGGAAGAAGTTCGACGCAATTTGGGTCATTGTTGACAGGCTGACCAAGTCAGCAGATTTCATCCCTGTGACAGCCTCCTATTCATCTGAGAGGTTAGCCGAGATTTATATCCGGGAAATTGTTCGCCTTCATGGGGTGCCAGTATCTATTATTTCGGACCGGGGTACGCAGCTCATTTCACGTTTTTGGAGGGCAGTTCAGCGAGAGTTGGGCACCGAGATTGAATTAAGAACAACATTTCATCCTCAGACGGACGGACAGTCCGAGCGGACTATTCAGATATTGGAGGATATGCTCCAAGCTTGTGTTATTGACTTTGGAGGGTCGTGGGACCAGATTTTGCCATTAGCAGAGTTCGCCTACAATAACAGCTACCAGTCGAGCATTCAGATCGCTCCTTATGAGGCTTTATATGGTAGGCGGTGTCGAACTCCAGTTGGGTGGTTTGAGCGGGGAGAGGCTCAGTTGTTAGGCACAGATCTGGTTCAGGAGGCCTTGAACAAGGTCAAGATCATTCAGGAAAGGCTTCGTACAGCTCAGTCTAGGCAAAAGAGCTATGCAGATCGCAAGGCACGAGATATATATTTTATGGTTGGTGAGCGGGTATTGCTCCGGGTGTCGCCTATGAAAGACGTGATGAGATTTGGGAAGAGGGGCAAGCTTAGTCCTAGGTTCATTGGGCCGCTCGAGATTCTTGATCGAGTGGGGGAGGTGGCTTATAGGCTTGCGTTGCCGCCAAGCTTATCAGCCGTGCACCCAGTTTTTCATGTGTCTATGCTCCGGAAATATCACGGCGATCCAACTCACATGCTAGATTTCAGCACCGTTCTGCTGAACAAGGACTTGTCTTATGAGGAGGAACCGGTAGCCATTCTATACTGGCAAGTCCATCAGCTGAGATCAAAGAGTTTTCTTTCTGTTCGTGTTCAGTGGAGAGGTCAGCCACCTAAGGTATCGACCTTAGAGTCCGAGTTCGATATGCGGAGCCGTTATCCATACCTTTTCCCCGACTTAGGTACTTCTTTATCCTGTCCGTTCGAGGACGAACGGTTGTCTTAGAGGGGGAGAATGTAATGACCCGAAATGCGGTAGAAACACATACGATACAAATTGTTTAGTTTTGGCTTGTCTTAAGTGCAAACTCCTCTTTGTAGTTATGCAATTGTAACATTCTTGCGGAGTATGAGGTATAAGAAGCTAATAATTAAGAAAAGAGTTCAAAAAGGTAAGTAATGCAGGATATGCGGTCGCATTTCAGACATGCGGACCGCATATCTTACATGGGTATCGCATACTTAGGCAGATTTCTAGGCAAAGGTTCATGTCAGAAATGTTGTCTGAAATGCGGACTGCAAATTCGGCTTCCTGTATCGCAGATTGGAACAGAGAACTGGACAAGTTTTATGCCAAAAATGCGGTGAGAAATGCGGACCGCATTTCTAAAATGCGGACCGCAAATCTCACAGTGAAATCGCAGAGTGAGACAAAGTCTTGGGCCAAATACTGTGTCAGAAATGCGGTCCGAATGCGGACCGCATGTTGAGTTTGCGACTAGAATGGGATCGCATTCTGGACACCTGAAATTTTTATCCCGAATTTTGACCTACTACAAATAGGAGCTAGGAACCCTAACATGCAAACCCCCCCCCCCTCTATTTCTTCAGTTACCTCAGAAAAACTCACCAAAACACCCTCAAACCCCAGCAAATCAACCTCCAAATTACCTTGAAAACAACCCCAACATCTATTACAAGGAAACCCCACTCTCCAACCCCAAGACCCAGCTCAAATTGCTGCAAATTTCACCAAGATTTCAGCTGAGTCAAGGCACCCTACCAAGTTGTAGCCCGTTAGCCTCGATTGAGTTCGCCTAAAGTTCGTGAGCATTCAAAAAAGGTTGGGCTCGAAGAATTTTTGGAAGTCTAGAAAGTTATGGCGAAGCAAGGTAAGTGTTCTTTCTAACCTTAGCTGGAGGGATTAGAAATCGTGTCTTGTTTGTTAAATTGCTCCTTGTTGGGAACAACGTATAGGCATGGTGACGAGTGTTTATATGTTGGTGTCACGCATGGCCGTGGGTCGTATATGGATAATCGTTGTGTGACTATTGTTTCGAATTGTTGAATATATCCTTGATTTTTGTTATGATCTACTGTATGAGGGAGCGGGTGGCACGCCTGCCACAAGATGTTGTGAATTGAGGGCGGGTGGTACTCCTACCACAAAGTTTCTTCTATTCGGCATAAAGTTGATGGTTAACTAGATTGGTTGAGTAAGAATTGTTAGGAGTCGAAGGGGTCCAGTGCAAAAATTGTGGGTAGTGCTTTAGGAGTCCGTTAGAAGTTTAAAGGGTCCAGTGTCACATTAGTAAAGTCGTGTCTAGAGTTAATGAAATATTAATTGGGTTGGGAGGTTAGTGGTAGAGTTTTGACTGTAATTGAGTACTGATATTGATTGAGCTAAATAGGAGTCAAGTTTGGTTTTGTTATAGCTGAATTCCCCCTGGCCAAGATGATTGTTTTGCTATTATTTGTTCCCTTGCAGGGAAGTTGTTATGTTGATTTGTTCCCTTGCCGGGACTTCTTGTGATTATTGTGATGATGAAAGTGGGAGCGGGTGGCACGCCTGCCACATGAGATGATATGAAAGTGGGAGCGGGTGGCACGCCTGCCACGAGATATTATGAAAGTGGAAGCGGGTGGTACGTCTACCACAGTATATATTGTAAGTGGGAGCGGGTGGCACGCCTGCCACGTGATGTGATGTATGTGGGAGCGGGTGGCACGCCTGCCACAAGAGGTTACTGTAAGTGGGAACGGGTTGCACGCCTGCAACAAGATGGTTACTGTAGGAAAAAGGGGGATTGTATTACATTTCATTGTGCTAAAGGCTGAATTGCAGTTTTCTTCCTTATTTATTGATGATTCGTTTCGTTTTGTCTATCTGCTATTCCGATGTATGTTTTCCTTTTTCCCGCTTAAATTGTTTATGTATTTTATCTTCTGCTGTAGATACATATATGCTTAAAAATTGCACAGGTTTATCTGGAGTCTGGTCCTAGCCTCGTCACTACCTCGGCGGGGTTAGGCCAGGCGCTTACCAGCACATGGGGTCGGTTGTGCTGATTCTACACTCTGCACTCTTTTGTGCAGATCCCAGTGCCGCAGGCTTCGAACAGTAGGAAGCTTCCAGCCTTTGATTCCAGGCGACCCAAGGTAGTTCTGCAGACGTCCGTGGATCTTAGAGTCCCCTGTGCATCTCTTAAATCTGTTTCTTCTGTGTAGTCCAGAAACAGTATTTTGTTATTTTCTTCAGAACCCTGTTTGTAGTACTCTTAAATAGTCTGTGAAACTGTGACACCAGATCTTGGATAGACCGTTGTGGATAGTTTATCGGCGATAGTTGTGTAAAGTATTAACTTTGTGTTTATTTCGCTTGTTGAATTACTGTTTTCCAGCTGATGTTTTTGTGATGTAATGAATTGTAAATGGAAAAATGGTGAATAACCCGATTGACTGACTTGCCTAGCTTTCACTAGTAGGTGCCATCACGACTCTCGAGGGTGGGAAATACGGGTCGTGACACACTCTTTCTCTTACTCTCTTCTCAAATTTTCTAACTCCCCACTCTCTTCTCCCTCACACACACAACACCCTTCCCCCAATCCTTTTCTATTTCTCTCACACAAATCTCATTCCCCACCCATGTCGCCATTGCCCCCCGCCGCCGCCGCCGCCGCCGTCGCTGCAGTTGCTACTGCCTCCACTATTGCCCCTCCCCCTCCACCTCCTCATCCTAAAAATTTCAGGTTCGATTTGAACTTACATTATTTGTATAATTTTAATATTTTGTTATTTATTTATGAATTAGTTAATTGTTTAACTTTGAATTTTACTAAAATCTAGGGTTTAGGTCATGTTAAAATTGAATTGAATTGAATTGATTACCTAGGGTGTAAATTAAATGTATAAGTTTGTATTGACTTGAGCAGTTTAATTAGGAATTGAATGTTTAACTTTGAATTGTATTGTGTTTTTAGGATTTGTTCTTGTGAATTGAACTTTTAGGGTATGAATTGAATTTTTAGGGGTAAGTGTTGAACTTTTCGGATAGAGCTTATGTTTTGTGAGGTTAATTGAATTGTTTAGGGTATTAATTAAATTGTTTAGAGTATGGATTGAACTTTTAGGATATGAATTAAATTTATAAGGGTAATGGTTGAACTTTTCGTATGTGAATTGAACTTTTAGGGATAAGTGTTGAACCTTTTGGGTATGAATTAAACTTATAGTTTATGTTTAAATTGAATGAATCATAATTAACTATATTTTCTATAATTTAATTTTGGTGTAATTAGTAAAATTAATTATCTTAATTAACTTTAATGATTTAATAAATTTATAATTGTAAAATAAATTAAGTAGTTCTAATACTTATGGAAATATCTCAATTGTTTTTATTTGTATAGATAGAACATCGTACTTGGATGTATAATAGGAATTATCCTAATCGGCGGGGATTGCTGGAGGATTTTGTAGAAGGGGTTGATGACTTTATTAGACACGCAATATCACTTTCATCACACCAAATTGAAGGAGTAATTAGGTGCCCCTGTGTCAAGTGCGATTGTGTGAAGTTTAAAAAACCGGAGGAAGTTAAGCTTCATCTTTATAGGAAGGGGATAATAGAGAATTACTTTGTGTGGAGTAATCATGGAGAGATCTATTGTAGCCGTGGAATATTTCATAACATGGTTGTCGGTGAAAGTAGTAGAAAGCAAACAATGGTAAGGTATTCAAGCCCAAAGCAAGTTACACATTCACTTTGGAGGAAAGACGACAAATTTGTGATTGGGTTACGAAATTGAAGCTGCCTGAGGGCTATGCGTCGAATCTAGGAAAAAAAGTAGATAGGGAGGTAGGCAAGTTGAGCCATTTGAAAAGTCATGACTGTCATGTTTTCATGGACACCTTAGTGCCTAGAAACCCATCACAAAGATTAGTTTATTCTTCAAAGACTTGTGTTCTACCACCTTAAGGGAAGAAAACCTACTTCGGATGGATCAGAAAATTCGTGTAACTTCTAGTAAGATGGAAAAAATATTTTCATGTGGTTTATTTGATGTGATGGAACACCTTCCAATCCACCTTGTACACGAGGTACAACTTGGAGGGCATGTTCAATGCAGATGGATGTATCCCTTTGAGAGGTATTATTTTAAGTTTGATGTAATATTCTATTTTATTTGAATATTCTTGGCTAACATGACATTATGTAGGACAATTGGAAAATGCAAACAATTTGTTAAGCAGAGGAATAGGATTGAAGGATCTATATGCGAAGCATATCTTGCAAAGGAAACTGCATATTTTTGTTCTTATTATTTTGAGAGTAACGTGCCATGTTCTAGGAATAGGCCCTCCAAGCACACTATCGAATGTGTAAATGATCCATTATATCCACCAATATTCATCTTCAATCAACCAGGCTGATGCTCTAAGGACGTTAGAAAGAGAAGTTTGAGTGATATGAAGTACAAGTCAGCTACAATGTATGTGTTGCTTGTACCATTTCTTAAGTAAGTATTGATTTATTAGTTATCAAAATATAAAATTTACAGTGATTATCTATTGATGCAACTACTAAAAGTATTTGATGTGTCACAGTCACTTCGTGGGTCAATTTAGCCATGATGTTGTATATACGAGTTTTGAGCGGTTCAAACAGTTTGTATGTTTATCCTGATAATGTTCTTCTAAAGTTCCTGCTATTTATATATATATCTATATATATATATATATATATATATATATATATATATATATGAATATTTTTAAACACTATGTCTGTAAATAATCCAAATAATTGTGTAAATTAATTTTTTTTTAAATTTATATCTTGGGGACCTGGATTTCAGGTCACAACAATGTCTAAGTACGTAGTGAATGGTTATAATTTTCATACAGAGGATTGCTCTAAAACTAAAAATAGCAACAACAGCAGGGTGTGGTTTCAAGGTGGGGACGGCAACCAAGTTGGAGATTGATTATTATGGTGTGGTTAAAAAAATATTTCAACTAGAATATACAGATTGGTCATATAAGAAATTGATACTCTTTAGATGCAAGTAGTTTGACCCAAATCCAAAAAGAGGTACAAGAGTACACCACCAATACAACATAATTGAGGTTAATCATACGAGAGAGTATGATCGCTAAGATCCTTTCATAATTGCACATAACGTTGGCAAGTGTATTATACTCCTTATCCATTGCGGCGGAATAGGTCCGATTGGTGGGTTGTAATCAAAACTAAGCATGTAGGTAGAGTGGAAGTCGAGAACATGTTAGATTTTGCATATCAAGATGATATCTCCAGTGTTCACGAAATAGTGGATGATCAGTTAGAAAATAATTTGGAACATCTTGAATGCATATTGGAAGAAGTTGATATAAATGAAGTAACAATTGATGAAATTCAAACAAGTGAGGACGAGGAATTCTAGGTTGAGGAACAATATGTCGATGAGGATTAAAGCACTCTCGTGTTATAACTAGTTTCTTGTATGTTTCAATCTAAATATGTATTATATTATGCAGATGGCATGCAAGGGTCAAGGTAACAATGACCCTACTAGTTCTCGGGGTCGAGAAAAGGCTAGGAAGGGAAAGAGGAGGGTAGAATCTGGGGATAATACTACTCCCTCATTTCCACCCTCTTCAGAGATGCTTATGTCTTATCCTTCACCACACGGCTATACTGAGTTTCCACACATCACGAGGCCTACACCTTCATCCACACATCGGGTCTTCCATCACATAGCCATAAGACTATACGTCCGACATACAGTCCAGCTGTCTCACAGCCACGTGGATCGCAGCCATCTGCATCACAGCCACGTGGATCGGATCCCTACATATCACAGCCACATGGATCGCAGCCATCCATATCAAAGTCACTCGGGTCACAACCATCTGTATCACAGCCACATGGATCGCATCCAGCTATGTCGCAGTCACAGGGATCGCAGCCATCTTCATCATCGACTCTATCCATTTGAGGACTTCTCCTACGAGACTGTAGCTCTAAGCCCCCATCTACACTGTCTAAACATACCTCTGATACAGATGCTGAGGATGATGATCCAGAAGTACTGCATATGATCGCAATGGCAGGATCATCATAGTCCATGAGGGTAACGGTTAAGGGTTATTTTTATTTTTGTGTTTGTTGTTTTATATATTTTTACTATTATTTTTATATGTTTTTATTGTTAAATTGCAGGTTCAGGCCGGGTAAGCAGACTACGAAGATAATCACAAATGCGATCCAAAAGCTTTATGATGGCCCTTATGCGACTTGGAGTGATTTCCCATACTCCTTGAAGGAGAAAATTTTCAATCACTTTAAGGTATAAATGTTCTTTTAAGCTGTTTAATAATTTATATTTATGATGTTTTCATCTAATATTTAACTTTTGAAATGCAGAGCAAGTGTGTGTGGGAAGACCGCTATAGCGAGGAAGTGGCTGCAAATTTTTATCATTAAGCCCGCAAGAGATTGGCGGATCATTTCTCGGATGGTAGAAAGAAGAACAAGAGGCCTGACTGGTGTCTGCAGCATTTTTGGGATGATTTATTAAGGCAATGGTAGACTGAGGAGTTCTTAAAGAGGAGCGAACAAGGAAAGAAAGCTCGCTCATCCGAGAAGGGAGGTTCCTTGCACACTGGGGTGCTATCAACATCGAGACAATAAGAAGAAGATTGGTAATTGCTTAAATTATTTTACTTTTCTAAGTATATCAATTATATTTATTAACTAAATTAATTTATTTTCAGGAAAAGAAGTATGGGCGTCCAATGAGCCATGATGAGTTATTCAAGAAGACGCATATTTTAAAGAAGAAGAAAGAGGGGGATGCAAATAGGTGGGTCGAGGACCGGGCAGAGACTGCATATGTAAGCTTTCAATTTTCTTTAAGTGCAATAATTTACTTTTATAGGAATTTTTAAATACTAATTTAATTTAAAATAACGTAGGGTCGCTACCAATGTAACGTGGAGGAATTCATCCGTAGTCAGCCAACTGGTGAATTGGACGAACCATCCCAACCTTTGGACGAGGATGCTGAAAGAATACGGTTGGAGGCTGTTGGCGGTCCAAAACAGGGGGAGGCATACGGGCTTCCTGAGAAAATCCCATCGCTATAGGTATGGAATGCAAGAAATAAGGACTTCCTCACATGCAAGGCACTTATAGGGAGAGCCTCTCGGCTATGCAGGAGACAGTGACAAGACTAACATCCGAGCTAGAAGCAGCCAAGGAAAGAGAAAGGCTTAGAGATGCTCAATTCCTTGGTACGCAAGCTCAGATCAGAACTCTCGTTTCTACTGGAGCTTTTCCGTTGCCCCGGTCTCGTGAGTCATCGCCAGAGGCTCGACTTCCATGTGATCGTTCCTCCCATCCTCCCCGTGATCGCTCTTCCCGTCCTCTACAAGATCGTTCTCTATACCGTCTTGTAGATGAAAGTTCATCAGATGGTGATGATATTATAGAAAACATCCCTTGACCAATATTATGATATACTTTGAACTAGACTAATAGAACTACTTTTGAATTAGATTGAACAATTTTGAACTTGTTGTAATTACTTAGTTTTTGCTTGGTTTTAGATTGTGATGTTTAATTGAACTTTGTTAGTTTTAAAGTATAAATTGGATATTTGGTTGGATTTGTGGTGAATTACGGGTTGTATGTGGTGAATTGATGGTTATTTGATGTGAATTGGGGGTATTGGTATGCTACTTTTATTTGGCAGGTGGTGTAGCTACCAAAACAAGCATTTTCTGCCAAAATTAATCCCAAAGAACCGACCAATCTTGGTCGGTAACTAATAAAAAATTAAATTGCAAAATACCGACCAATGTTGGTCGGTTAATGCACATTGAATTACCAGAAATCCAACATTACCGACCAACTTTGGTCAGTAGTTGGTCGGTAAGTTGGCTGCCCTGTCCAGATTACTGACCAACATTGGTCGGTATTTATAAATTTTAATTATTTATAAAAAATATAAATTTTTCAATACCGACCAAAGTTGGTCGGTAAGCAAAATTAATAAATTTAAAATACCGAACCAATGTTGGTCGGTAAAATTAAATTATTAAAATAACATTCTGACCATTATTGTCGGTAAGTCAATTAAATTGTCAGATGGTCATGTAGAGCATACAGACCGATGGTGGTCGATAATTTCCGACCAACTTTGGTCGGTATGCTCTTCCGACCTTCAAAATGACCACACGTAAATGGTCGCATTTTGGATGGTTATTGGCCATTGCCGATCTATTTTGGTTGGTTTTTTTAGATGATTTTTCTTGGATTTCTAGTAGTGTATACTTAGCCCGTGTTCGTTATTTCACCGTGTCCGATCTCAAATACATCATTCATTCCTTCAGGGTTTCCATACGAGGGGCTCTTGGCCTCGATTATATGTGTATATATATATATAATCACTTCAAGCCGTGCTTACCCTTTATTCCTTCATCGGAAAAGCAAAAGAAAAATGTATCTTCAATTTTACCCGTACATAATAATTAAAACTAAATGCAATTTAGAAAACAACACAAACTTGCATGTCGGCACTGAACAGCAACTATGAGTGGACAAAAAGTAGTGGAGAAAATATAAAAGTATAGATGGTCCAAAATGCATTAATAAATTAAAGCCTGTGACCATGTTGGGAGGTAAACGTGCAGCTTCCGTCCCACTATTTTGATTTATCACAATCGTCTTTTATCTTACAATATTCTTTATGGAAGTATGAATTGTCACGAGCTTTATGATAGTGTTATATAAGAAAGTGATTAAAGTATTAATTAATCTATAAGTGAGGTATAAACAGTTGGCAATAGCCAATCCTGATAAATGCAAAGACTTGGACAATAATTGGATATTTTAGGTGCTTGAGTGTTGATATTACGACATTAAAGATGATCAAACAAGACAAGAAAATTACAAATAAGAAGGCAGAAAGAAAGCAGAAAAGTAAAAAAAAAAAAAAAAAAAAAAAAAAAAAAAGGCCTTAGAAGAAGCAAAACATGTAATTGGTCCTTTGCTTTTTGTTAACGAAGTCAGGTCGAAACCACGCTTATTAATTAATTATGTCCTGTTATGGCCATAAATAATAAAGTAGTAATGCATTATAAGCTGAATGATCCTCGCAAATTCACTTTGTCCCTCCAAGTATATATAATTTATTTGAAGTTTATGAGTTTGTGATTATAATCTGTTCAAATTATTAAGTTTTAAGTCAATAATTGTATATAAATAAAAATTGTAAGACAAAATATAAATTTTGAATTAAAACTATTGAGTTCGGTCAAACCCATATCTGCATGCTAGCTTCACGCCTAACCATAATTTATCCTTTCTTTTGCTATCAATCGATAGATCTCATAAGATTTAGATTTTAGAGTTTTCATTTTACTTATTGCGGTGTAAAAAAATAAAAAGGTTACTCAGTCAAGTCACTTTAAAACTAACTGTAGGTAAGCCGATAATTATGTGAAGTAGTATGAGTTAGTAGTCAGAAAAAATTAGACTGCCATTAGCTAGTCTTCCTCAAGAAATCCCGAAGTTACATAATTGATAGTATATGAAGAGAATAAAAAGTACATAAATTTAACAAAGTGATCATTAAACACTGCTAGAAATTCAGAAAAAACTGACTAAGTGATATTGATCAACGTTAGTCGATCAACAAAAGTGACCAGAAAACCGTCCAACACGGACGGAAACTACTAAAAAAATATTTTGTATTTTTTTAAATTACATACCGATCAAAATTGATCGGTATATTGGTCAAACATTTGACCGCAGTGGTCAGACTTGCTTAGCCAAAGTACCTTTTTGATTACTGACCAATATTGGTAGGTCATGTGGACTCAATTTTTTAAATTTTAATAATTATATTATTATTTAAAATATTTTATAAAATTTATAGTTAAATTTACCGACCAAAGGTGGTCGGTTATTACATGGGAAGATTTTACCGACCAACGTTGGTCAGTAAATGTAATTTCTGAAAAATAACCGACCAACTTCGGTCGGTTCATAGGTGAAACATGGTCAAACTTTTGAATCACATTAATATTTACTATCTAAATAATATAAATGTAATCCGTTAACACTTTATTTTGAAATACAAATAATGAATACACTAACATATACTATAACAAGCTATATATAGTTAAAGTAGTGCAACGAAGTGTGTGTGTGTGTGTGTCTGTGTATATAGGTATAGCCGCATCTAAGAATACGAAGGGCTAGGGCCACAGGGTCGGGTTCTTTTGGGAATAGACTTGTGAAGAAGCAATAATCTAATTAGTATATATAATTGATCATCATCAAATATATCTATTTGTAAATTGATTCATCGACTTATAGCTTACTTAGATGTATCGATGAATATTTAAAACAAAAGATTTCGACCTATATCGATAAATATTAAAAATAAAACGTCTCCACCTATATCTATCAATCTATGTCATGCATTATTAGTGATGAATCAATGAAATGTAGAGAATTAATAATAAATATCTTTGACATGTATATATAGATCACAAACTAAAGAAACGAAAGAAGTTATTAGCATTAAGTAAACCAGTTAATATAACAATTGACTAATCATATTTAAAATAGAATAATATTGATTTATCAATTCATCAATTGATAAAGTTTTTATACGTAGTAATATATGTGATTGATCATGAATTACAATATTTTTTTTTTTGTGTGCGTGTGTTTGTGTGTGTGAACTTACTCATATACTTAATTGTAACTTAGAAAATTAACTTAGATAGATGAATACAAAAGGTAAAACGTCTTGACCGATATTTATTATCTATGTGATTTGTAATTAGTTATAAAATGAATGAATATATAAGACGAAATGTGGAATTCGAATAAAATAAACGTCTCATATAAATACCTTTATTTTTTTATTATGATTGATTAATTATATATACATGTGTGAATAAAATATATGCTTATAATTTATTAAAAGTAATTAGTTAATATAATTATTTATAAAAATTATGCTTATAGTTTATAATTATTTATAGTAAATATATATGTGAATAAAATAAATGCTTATAGTTTATATTAATTTTTTAAAGTTTATAATATTTTAAGAAATAAAAAACACAAAAAAATAATCTAGTTTTTTTTTTTTATAAAAATAACCGACCAAAGTTGGTCGGTTAATGGTCAAACACAATCAACGCCTAGTCACTTAGTGTACCGACCAACGTTGGTCAGTAATTCTAAATCCGGATCCCAAATACGGGATTTCCCCCTCATTTCTCTTACTCTCTTCTCAAAATTTTCTAACTCCCCCCTCTCTTCTCCTTCACACAAACAGCACCCTTCCCCCTCTCCTTCTCTACTTCACTCACACAAATCCAATTCCCCACCCCACGTCGCCACTGCACCCCGCCACTGCCCGTCGCTAGGGCCTCCACTGCCGCCATTGCCCCTCCCCCTCCACCTCCTAAAAATTTCAGGTTTCGATTTGAACTAACATTGCTTGTATAATTTTAATATCTTGTTATTTCGTTATGAATTAGTTAATTATTGTTTAAATTAATTGTTTAAATTTGAATTTTATAGAAATCTAGGCATTAGGTCATGTTAAAATTGAATTGAATTGAATTGATAATCTAGGGTGTAAATTCAATGTTTAAGTTTGTATTGACCTGAGTAATTTTGTTAGGAATCGAATGTTTAACTTTGAATTGAACTGTGTTTTTAGGATTAGTTCTATTGAATTGAATTTTTAGTGTATGAATTGAATTTTTAGGGGTAATTGAATTGTTTAAAGTATTAATTGAATTGTTTAGAGTATGGGTTGAACTTTTAGGATATGAATTGAACTTTTAGGGGTAACGATTGAACTTTTTGGATGTGAATAGAACTTTTAAGGATTTATTAAACCTTTTGGGTGTAATTATTAAAAATTAATTATTTTAATTAACTAAAAATAATTTGATTTATTTATAATTGTAGAATATATTAAGTAGTTGTAATACTTATGGAAATATCTCAATTATTTTTTTATTTGTATAGATGGAACATCGTACTTAGATGTACAATAGTAATTATCCTAATCGGCGGGGATTGGGGGAGGACTTTGTAGAAGGGGTTGATGACTTTATTGAACATGCAATGTCACTTTCATCATACAAAATTGAAGGAGTAATTATGTGCCCTTGTGTCAAGTGTGATTGTGTGAAGTTTAAAAAATCGGAGGAAGTTAAGCTTCATCTTTATAGGAAGGGGTTTATAGAGAATTACTTTGTTGGTCTAATCATGGAGAGATCGATGGTAGCCGTGGAATATTTCATAACATGGTTGTTGGTGAAAGTAATAGGTCGGTGGAGGATAGAAATCGTGATTCTAGAATTCAGGATATGGTTGCGGGTGCTTTTGGGATGCACTCTGGGGGTGAGCCCAATGAAAATGTTGAACAAACTCCTAATGATGATGCAAAATATTTTTATGAACAGTTAGAGGAAGCTAGTTGTCCACCACGTGAAGGAGTCCGCACTTTGAGCTGTCTGTTGCAGTTAGATTGCTAAGTATCAAATCTGATTGGAATATTTCTCAAGCGGCCATGCACTCATTCATTGACCTTATGAGTGAACCAGTTGACCCAAATATCAACTTACATGGTGATTTCTATAAGGCAAAGAGATTGGTTTCTAAGTTAGGACTTTCGTCAATGAGAATTGATTGTTGTGAATAGGGACTTCTTCATAGGACGAGGAATTTAATAGGGAGAGCCTCTCGGCTATGCGGGAGACAGTGACAAAGCTTACATCCGAGCTAGAACCGGCCAAGGAAAGAGAAAGTCTTAGAGATGCTCAATTCCTTGGTATGCAAGCTCAGATCAGAACTCTCCTTTCTACTGGAGCTTTTCCGTTGCCCCCGTCTCGTGAGTCATCGCTAGAGGCTCGGCCTCCACGTGACCTCCCGTCCTCACCGTTATCGTTCCTCCCATCCGACCCGTGATCTTTCTTCCCGCCTCTACAAGATCATTCTCTATATCGTCTTGTAGATGAAAGTTCATCAGATGATGATAATGATGTGTTTGCCCTTGACCAATACATTGATATACTTTGAACTAGACTAATAGAACTAGTTTTGAATTAGGTTGAACAACTTTGAACTTGTTGTAATTACTTAGTTTTTGCTTGATATTGGATTGTGATGTTTAATTGAACTTTAATTTGTTAGTTTTAAAGTATTAGTTGGATGTTTAGTTGTTGTTGTTGTTGTTGGGTGTTTGGTTGGATTTGTGATGAATTAGGGGTTGTACGTGGTGAATTGGTGGTTATTAGATGTGAATTAGGGTTATTGGTATGCTGTTTTTATTTGACAGGTAGTGTAGCTACCAAACCAGGCATTTTCTACCAAAATTAATCTCAGAAAACCGACCAACCTTGGTCGATATCTAATAAAAAAAATTAAAATTGTAAATTACCGACCAATGTTGGTCGTTTAATGCACATTTATTTTCCAAAAATTCAACATTACTGACCAAAGTTGGTCGGTAAGTTACCTGCCCTGTCTAGTTTACCGACCAACATTGGTCGGTTTTTTTAAATTTTAATTATTTATATAAAAAAAATTCCAATACCGACCGAAATTGATCGGAAAGCAAAATTAATAAATTTAATTGACCGACCAAGCTTAGTCGGTAAAATTAAATTATTAAAATAATATTCTGACCAATATTGGTCGGTAAGTCAATTAAATTGTCAGATGGTTGTGTAGAGCATACCGACCAATGTTGGTTGGTAATTTCCGACCGACTTTGATTGGTATGCCCTTCTGACCTTCAAAATACCGACCACACGTTAATGGTCATGTTTTAGACAGTTATTGACCATTACTAACCTACGTTGGTCGGTATTTGTGGATGAGTTTTCCCGGATTTCTGATAGTAAAATAACTAGTAAAAAGCATAATCAAAGATGGTGGGCTATTAACTATTGGCTTAGTGGGAAGTGGGAAGCCATGGATTGAAGCGAGAATCGCGTTCGTTTTGGGTAACTTGGACGAACGTAAGCATTATCGATTTTCAGTTCATATGAAAACAACAACACATATGACATCTAATCATTATTTTCTTTTTTATTCAATAATGTTTGGTTACTTGTTCCATTCATCTTTGTATAATATTCTCGAATAGCCTCTTATGAATTTTTCTAGGTCCTCTCTCGTCTAACACAGCCAATTGTCTCTTTGTAATATAGTAATGCTTATCTGAATTGCATATCGAATTGTAATTTTGTTTACCCTCAAAATAGATAATAATTAAATTTATACGTGGCTTTAAGGATATATGATCTAACTTGATACAAAATGAGGAATCAGATTAATATTAAAATCAATGATGAAAGTAAATGTCAACCACACAAGTTGAACAATCTTGGCCTTGAAGGTTGATCAACCTTAAGTCAAAAATGCTTTAATCAATGCTGGTACAGAATGATGTGATAATAAGAACTAGAAATAACAGTATATTGCTATGGGATGCGTGTTACAATGTGTGCAATGAATTATAAGACCCCCCTTTATATAGTAGAGGAGTCTTACTCTAGGTACAATTTTATTAAAGGTAAAAATTTCTTGATTTGCTAATTGCTGGCTCCTTGCCGATATGCGCCGAGATTCCCGCCGTAATATTCACGCGATCGTGGATATTTTGGTCTTCCTTTTGTTATTTCCGAGATTGTTCGAGGCTAAGGTTGAGACCGGACTTCAACTTTCCTTGAGGGAAGATCTTCCGACCTCAGGTTCTAGCTTGGCGAGACTCGAGGTCAATATCCAGTCTGTGGTCGCCACGTTCCAAGCCAAATTTACCAAGTTGTAGTCAAGCTCGATTTCGACCGTATACAGATAGTTCCCTCATTTTTCGGAGAGTAGACGACGAGAAACGACATTAACTTCTGATCATGACCTCGGTAGTTTGTGACAGAAACGACAAAACAGTCAAAACGTCTCATCAGTCAAGTTTCAATGGCATTAAATGCCTGTCAGTTGCCGGTCGGCCATTCCCAGATATGAACAGTCGCTGAGAAACTAT
This sequence comes from Nicotiana obtusifolia, assembly GCA_002018475.1. Taxonomy (NCBI): domain Eukaryota; kingdom Viridiplantae; phylum Streptophyta; class Magnoliopsida; order Solanales; family Solanaceae; genus Nicotiana; species Nicotiana obtusifolia. The sequence continues at coordinate 23,962 of MCJB01016458.1, forward strand.
AAACACCTCCTCATTAGCTCATTCAAACTTTACTTTCAAACCTTCTGCCTTCGTATCTTAGAAATCTCAATATTCCCAAACATCAATTTTCTGATTATTCTGAAATCCCTTTATCAGAATTTCTGTTCTTTATCCCAAATTATCAAGCATATTCTTTTAACTTCCTCTTTTTCCATAATTTTTCAAAGAAATGGTGAAGCCCCCAAAGTCCGTTCCCCAAAAAGAAACTCTCTCTGCCTCGTGAACGGTCGAAGAGAAGAATGTTTCGTCTGCTGCTACTGAGGAAACGGCACTGGACCCCCCTTGAAGATGTTCGTTCCTGCGCGGTGCCCGACCGGTGCCGATTTCAAGGTCAAGAAAACCCCCTCGGTACCGGGTCGGTGTGAGCCGGTCTCAATATATATATGCTCGGTCACCGATAGCTTCCTCTCCAAGGTCAAGGAGGATTACAACTGGGTTGGTAAGCATGTGGCGGTGCCTACGCCCGAGGAAGCGATTACTACCCACGTGGAGGATTTTTTAAGTGTTTACACTATCCCTTCATGTTGGGCCCCTTGGATCCGATCATCATCGCTTTCTGTAAGAGGTATGAGGTGACCCTCGGTCAAATTCATCCCTCTTTGTTGAGGATAGCAATTCTCGTCCGCTTCTTCGTAAACAAAGTCGAGGGGTATCCCTTCACCATCAATTACCTCATGCGTCTGTACAATCCCCGACTCTATCGAGAAGGATTAATAAAACTTGCTCGTCGAGCTAGTAAGGCCCCATTCTTGAGCATCGACGAGGATCAGGACCGAGGCTGGTTGGGTCGGTTCATTCAAGTGAATACCTCGAATTTAATCCCGGCCGAGGATATGCCATTTCCCGAGAAATGGAACATGAAACTTAAGTATAACATTGCCTTTAAGATTTTGTTTATCGCTTTTCCTTTTCCTCCCTTCTTATTGATGTTATGTGGTTATGCAGCTGTTGCTCGGATGTCGGATGCAGTTCCTCGACTCAAGGAGTGGGTCGAGGGTATCGTGTCGCAGAAGCCATATTCTGAGCGCGCGTGGCGCAAAATTTCGAAGGGCCAGTGGGAGGCCCTTTCCCACGGTGAGGTTCCTCTCCCGAGTGGATAACACTTAGTTTCCTGCTGCGCTCGTTCTCACTTCTTTTTCCTTTGCAGGTCTTCCCAAAGATGTTGTAATGAGGCCTCTGTCCGGTGATGAAGACATCCTCCCCGAACCATCTGCTCCGAGACAGGATAAAGAGAAGAAAAGAAAATAGGCTCCGAGTTCTCCGAACTCGGAGAAGAAAATACCGAGAAGGAGGCTGGTGCGCAAATCCAAGGAAAGTACCAGTGCTCGGGGGATCCCATCGGACTCACTCAATCGACTGAGGGACGAGTGCGAAGAAGAAGAAGAAGCTTCCGAGCTGATGACCCGCGTGAGAAGCGATACCGAACTGCCTCAAACCAAGGTGGCCGATGAAGAGGCAGTGGCCGAAGCCTCCGAACCGGGGAGGGACGAGGTCATTTCGCTCGAGCTGGGTAGGTCAACAAAGAAACCATGGCCGGTACTTCTCGGGCAGAGGAAAATGTCCCGAAGGATGCAGTGGGGGTAATATATCTCTCCGGGTCACCTTCATTCACTGACTCCATGATCAACGAGGCCCAGATACTGAAAGGACGCTCAAATGAGGGGCCTCAAGGGGCGGCAGATTCTTTCAATAACTTCTTCGATGGATTAGATTCTACCACCTCGGAGGACATCACCATGGTTGGGTGACTTAATAGTACCGAAGAAGATACCGTCTTCGAGAGCCAAGCGGGCCTTCTTCAGTCCGAGATAGTAGACCGATTCCTAGCTCCGAGTGCAGATCCTGACTCGAAGCGGTCAATCATTATGTCTATCCCGAAGGATTCGCGGGTTCTTTCTGCCCCTGTGGGGGTTGCCAGCTATCTTCGGTGTCTGGTGACTGAAGAGGATCAGGCCAAGATGGACGAGATGGAAGCACCCTACCTGTTCAACGAAGCTCAACAGGTGTTAAATCGGGTAACTCCGAATGCCTCTTTATTATGTACTTAGATTAAGTTGCAAACAATTGTAATATTTCTCTTTGTGTTTGTAGGCCTTGGTGCTTCATTATGAAACTTTTCTCCAATATGGGGAAGAGTTAAACCATCACGAGGCCGAGACTCGGGAGCTTGCTTAGAAGAGGGATGCTTACAAACTTCTTAGTGAGAAACTCCAGGCTAAGTTAGAAGCGGCTCGGAAGGAGCATGCGGACTTAGTCGAGCAGGTAAGAAGAGTATTTGAATTTAGTGACGATGAGTCAGACATAGTGGCTAGCGATCTGAACCCGCAGGTTCGAAAAAACTTAACCAGATCGAGCAGCTCCAGGCGAAGGTGGATACGGTGAAGGCTGAGGCCGAAGAATGGAAAAGAAACATGGACCGCCTATCCTCGGAAAAGGAGACTGCCTGGGCACAACTGGCTTCCACTGAGGTCCAACTCCGGGCTGCAAAGGAAAAGGCCTTGGTACAGGCCAGAAAGGTTGAGGAGCTCCAGACTCAGCTGAGCTCGGTGGTCTCCGGTCAAGAAAATTTGGTCAAGGAACTTGAGGCGTCCAAGTCGGAGGTTGCCGTGGTCAAGGCTGAGGCCGATGAGAGGGTGGCCTAGCACAAGGCGGATGCCGAAGCGGCTCAGGACCAAGTGAGAAATATGGTGGGGCATATGAAGTAGCAATCCCGAAAGGAGGCCCTCGAGGGAGTTCATGCTCGGGGTTTTGACCTGTTGGCTGAAATTGAGAATGTCAAGATATTCGAAGCCAAGTCCAGGAAGTTGGATTATCCCGAGGAGGAAGATTCTAAGGGGTCTGAAGATTCAGGTGAGCTCAAATGTGGCAGAGACCTCGAAGGAAATAATGTGGCCCCCAGCGAAGACTAGGCCACTTAGGATCCTTTTAGACATTTTTGTCTTTTGCTTTTAGAGGCCGTGTTGGTAGTAATTTTTGTATCGGGGCTATTTGTCCCTTGTAAAAAGAATTTTGGATATGAATATATAAGGTTTTCTTTCCCTTTAACAGCTTTTGAATTTTTCCCTTTGCTTTATTATTTGTATTCACAAAGATCGAAATGCCTTAGCTGAAATAATTAGGTTATGTTCGAAGGTTCAAACAAACCTTGCCTTTACATTATTCTGTTTTAAGTCATCTTGGGAGTTCGGGTGTTACCGAAAACTTTCTCTCAGAGTAAGTAATTTAGATTATAGTTTGCCTAGGGTAGCCTTTAGAATCGGTTATGAAAATATTTTTGAAGGCCTTGTATTTGTTACTCGTCTCGGATGTCTCCGAGCCGTGTTAATATGGCCGTAGCCATTTTTAGTTCGAGTGTCGCTTAGTGGGCTTGCTTTCCCAAGTTATCTGGGCTTGCCTAAGATAACAGTCCCCAAATGGGGGCGGCCTGTGGCCTTTGAAATTCGGGGGTTGCCTTATAGGTCTAATGCTCCCGAGGTCTAATAACTTGGACCATCCGAGTTTATTTTCGGACGGCAGTCCCCGAGTGACTGTTCGAACTCGAGTTAAGGCGGCCTTTGGGCTCGAGACCTTTAGGGGATCGGAAGTAGGAAATTCCTTAAGAAATGCAAAGAAAGAAAAAAAAAAGGACAAGATGTTTGCAAGGAAGAGACTTCTCTTTATTCTTGTACATAATAGTAATACATGTGTACATGTTTTGTGTCAGGGTTCGAGTAGTCTATGTGGGCACGGTTCATTTGACCGTTTGGATCTTACATTGAATCCTATCGACCGAGACCCTTCAATCCTGAAGTCTCTTTCCATGCTAAAGTCGATACCAGAGGGTAACGCCCCCCCAGTGTTCAGGGTTGATCGAAGAGAGGCCTCGAATGTTGTTGTGATCATCGCTACCGATTCGTTACCGGCCTTTGATTCTAAGTTAGCACGATTTACTTGTTCCCTCATTCAAAACCTTTCCATAAAACCCATTTGGGACAAAATCGGTTCAAGGGAAAAAGAATGCAACGCGTGCGTTCAGACCTAAATTCTTGTATCGTCCCTTGCTGGCTACCTGCAAGAGTTAGTTTAAAATGTAAATAAAAGAAAGAACAGGGCTGTACCTTAGCAATTATATCGCTTCAAATTCCAGTTGTTCGGCAGTAGCTCGTCCCTCATTGTTCCGAGTTTGTAGGATTCTTTTCAGGTGATCTCGATAATTTGGTACGGTCCTTCCCAGTTCGGTCCCAATTTCCCTTCGTTCGGGTTTTGGGTGCTCAGTGTGACCTTTCTTAGTACCAAATCCCCTGTATTGAAGTGTCAAAGGTTATCCCTTCGATTGTAATACCTTTCAAACCGCTGTTTTTGGGCGGCCAACCGGACAAGGGCGGCTTCGCGCCTTTCATCTAATAGCTCCAGGCTCGTACTCATAGCCTCGTCATTTGATTCCTTTGTTGTATATCAGTATACTTGGTTCTCCTACCTCGACCGGTATCAAAGCTTCAGCGCCATAAACCAAAGAAAACGGGGTAGCCCCGGTACTGGACTTTGAGGTCGTATGGTATGCCCATAGGACTTCAGGTAGTATTTCCTTCCATCTTTCTTTGGCGTCGGTTAACCTCTTTTTAAGTTTTTAGAGTATGGTTCTTTTGGTAGACTCAGCTTGTCCATTCCCACTAGGGTGATAGAGTGTTGACAAGATCGTTTTGATCTTGTGGTCTTCAAGGAATTTGGTTACTTTGTTGCCGATGAATTGTTTCCCATTATCGCATACAATCTCGGCCGGCATTTCGAATCGGCATATGATGCGGTCCCAAATGAAATCGATGACTTCCTTCTCCCTGACCTTCTCGTACGCTTGGGCTTCCACCCATTTAGAAAAATAGTCAGTAATAAATAATATAAATTGAGCCTTAGCGGGTGCCCATGGAAGGGGGCCAACAATGTCCATTCCCCACTTCATGAACAGCCATGGTGACAAAACCGAATGCAGTAGCTCCCCGGGTTGATGAATCATCAGAACGTGTCTTTGGCATTCATCACATTTTTGAACGAGCTGTTTTGCATCTTTTTCCATGTCGATCCTGTAATAACCGGCTCTGACTATTTTTCAGACTAGCGATTCGGCGCCTGAGTGATTTCCACAGGTACCTTCGTGGATTTCCCTCAAAACGTACTCAGTGTCTCCCGGCCCTAGACATATTGCAAGTGGACCATCGAATGTTCTTCTGAACAAGGTTCCGTCTTCGGGCTGCCTTTGTACGCAGAGCCCTCGATTTTTTTGGGTTCGAGGGCAGTTTAACGATCTTGAGATATTCCACGTACTTATTCCTCCAGTCCCAAGTTAGGCTCGTTAAGTTGATCTCAGTGTGGCCTTCTTCCACCATCGATCTCATAAGCTATACGACTTCTCCCGAGTTGAACTCGTCGTCTTCGACCGACGACCCCAAGTTAGCGAGGGCATCGGCCTCGCTGTTTTGATCCCGGGGTACATGTTGCAGAGTCCATTATTTGAACCAATGTAACGTCACCTATAACTTGTCCAAGTATCTTTGCATTCATTCTTCTCTAACCTCGAATGTTCCATTAACTTGGTTTACCACGAGGAGGGAGTCGCACTTGGCTTCGATCACCTCTGCCCCCAAGCTTTTGGCTAGTTCAAGGCCTGCAATCATGTCCTTATATTCGGCCTCGGTTTTCAATTTCACAGTCTTAATAGATTATCTAATTATATTACCTGTTGGTGGTTTTAGTACGATGCCAAGTCCGGACCCTTTTGCATTTGAGGCGCCGTCTGTAAAGAGGGTCCAGATTCTCGAGGAAGTTCCTGAGTTAACCAATAAATCTCTTTCGACCTCGGGTATTAGAGCCAGCGTAAAGTCGACCACAAAGTCTTCCAAAATTTGAGACTTAATGGAGGTCCAAGGTCGGTACTAAATATCGCACCCACTTATTTCTACGGCCCATTTGGCCAACCCGCCCCAGAGTTCGGGCTTATACATAACCCTCCTCAACGGGTAAGTAGTTACGACATATATGGGGTGATACTGGAAGTATGGTTTTAGCTTAGACGCGCTTAGCAAAGCGAGCACCAGTTTTTCTAGATGAGGGGACCTAGTTTCGGCCTCATCTAAGGTCCTACTAACATAGGAAATTGGAAATTGCGTACCTTGCTCTTTCCGAACTAGGAATCCACTTACCGCTATCTCCGAGACCGCCAAGTACAAGTACATTTGTTCATCTGTCTTTGGTGTGTGAAGCAGCGGCGGGCTCGATAAGTACCTCTTGAGTTTCTCCAAAGCTCGTTGGCATTCTGGGGTCCATGAGAAGTTATTCTTCTTTGTCGGATGACCTCGAAATAAATCGCCCCAGGGCGGCTATGCGCCCAGTTAACCTTTGCACAGCCTTCACGTTGTCCATGACTGTGATATCTTTGATGGCTTTGATCTTATCGGGATTGATCTCGATTCCCCGATTGGATACCATGAATCCGAGGAACTTACCCAACCCAATTCCAAACGCACATTTTTCCAGGTTCAGCTTCATATTGTATTGCTTCAGTATGCTGAAGGTTTCCTGCAAATGTTTTAAATGGTCCTCTGCTTGCAGGGACATAACTAACATGTCGTCAATGTAAACTTCCAATAATATTCTTATTTGTTCCTCGAAAATCCAATTTACTAGGCGTTGGTATGTGGCACCGGCATTTTTTAATCCAAATGGCATTATGTTATAACAGTAATGTGCCGTATTTACTGATGAGGGAAATTTTTTTCTGATCACCCGGGTCCATCCGTATTTGGTTGTACCTAGAATAGGCGTCGAGAAAACTGAGGATCTCGTGTCCGACCGTGGCATCGATCATAAGTTCGATGTTGGTCAAAGGAAATGAGTCTTTGGGACATGCCTTATTCAAATCTTTGTAGTCTACACACATTCTTAGTTTATTCCCTTTTTTAGGACTACCCTATGTTTGCTAATCAATCCAGGTATTTAACCTCCCAAATAGACCCTATTTCAAGAAGTTTAGATACCTCGTCCTTGATGAAAGCATGCTTGATCTCGGACTGGGTTCTCCTCTTCTATTTGACCGGGTGAAACTTTGGGTCCAAGCTCAGCTTGTGAGTGGTTATCTCCGGCGGGATCCCTATCATGTCAAGGTGGTACCAAGCGAAACAATCTTCATTAGTTATAAGAAATTGAATGATTTTTTTCCTGAGCTCGGAGCTTAACCTCGTGCCCAAGTATAACTTTCGATCGAGCAAGCATCCTCGCAATATGACTTGTTCCAGCTCCTCGACCATCGATTTAGTGGCGTCGGAATCATCGGGGGCTATAAAGGATCTGGGAACCCCATAATCATCATCCTCGACTTCCTTTTGTTTGTCCGAATCTGCTGAGGATGGTATCGGTGATTGCTATTTGGCCCCGTTTTTTACCATCTGGTTCAGATCTTTCAGTGTCGAGATTGTAGATGCCGGTATCACCTACTCGACCGCGAACATTTCCTTTGCATCAGGTTGTTCAACGTAAACTATTTTGACTCCGCCAGGTGTTGGGAATTTCAGTGCCTAGTGCAGTGTCGAGGGCACCGCCCTCATGTTGTGGATCCATGGCCTCCCGGGTAAAGCGTTGTACCTCATGTCTCCTTCGATCACATAAAATTTAGTCTCCTAGATAGTCCCGGCGGTGTTTACTGGTAACGCTATTTCGCCCTTAGTGGTATCACATGCCATGTTGAATCCATTTAGAACTCGAACTGCAGGCACGATTTGGCCTTGTAGACCGAGCTGCTCCACGACCCTTGATCGAATGATGTTAGCTGAGCTACCTGGATTAATTGACACACGTTTAACTCAAATTTTATTTACGAGTACAGATATTACCAGTACATTATTTTGAGGCTGCACGATTCCTTCCGCATCCTCATCGTTAAAGATAAAGTTCCTTCTAGTATGTAGTCTCGAGTTCGTTTCTCCCTAACGATGGATACTTTGGTGCGTTTCAACGTCGGCCCCTGTGGGATATCAACCCCACCGATTATCATGTTAATGACGTGTTAAGGTTCTTCTAGCTCTGCCTATTTTTTAGAATCATTGTTTCTGAAATGATTCCTGGCTCGGTCGCTCAAGAATTCTCGAAGGTGCCCATTGTTGAATAGATAGGCTATTTCCTCTCTCAGCCAAACTTATCAGCCACAAGAGGTGTAACATATGATAATGTGGATCCCAAATCAATAAACGCATATACATTATAAGAAAATACAGACAGTATACCTGTAACAACATCCGGGGACGACTCGAGATCCTGTCGACCTGTTAGAGCATAAATTCGATTTTGAGTACCACTCGGACTCGGCACTGCACCTCTACCCTTACCATGACCTGTCGACTGCTGGAAACCCCGTGCTGGAGGTCGAACTAATGAGGAAGAACCCGATGCAGATCCAGTCAGCTGAACCATACCATCACTTCCTCTATTAGGACAATCCCGCCTTATATGGCCAAGCTATCCACAAGAATAGCATACATCGGAACCTCGATGACATAGTCCAAAATGGGCCTTGCCGCACTGATCACAACGTGGTGTTGGGGGCCTCGTCTGACTAGTATCCCTATGATGTTGCGAGCCTGATGCCCGCGAACTCTGACCTGGATCCAAATAGGTAAGTCGATCATATCGAGGTCTCTGAAACTGTGGAGTGGCACTAGCTACAGGTGGCGCCGGACTCCTCGAAGACTGGGGCCTGACACTATTTCTAAAGTCACCAAAATACCCTGCAAATCTCGTCCTCTTATGCTGGCTCCTATCCTGCTCCCTATCTGCCCTCTGCTGGCGCTTATGATCTTCTAGGGTCTGGCATAAGCCTGAATACGAGAAATATCTATGCCCTCTATCAAGGAGGCTGTCATGCACTCATTTATCGGATGTGGTCCCAATCCATTCACGAACAAATGAACCCTATCACTCATCTCGGCCACCATACGGGGAGCATACCTTGCTAAAGAATCAAACTGCATACTGTACTCTCGCACACTCATGTTACCTTGTCTAAGGTTTAGGAATTTATCAGCTCTAGCTCGTCGTACCTCAACTGGCAGGTAGTGATGAAGAAATACCTCAGAAAATTCCTTCCACGAAGGTGGGGAAGCATTCGCACCCCTGGATCTTTCCCAACCATCATACCAGAAAACTGCTAAATCCCGTAACCGATAAGAAGCCAACTCTACTGCCTCCGTATCACTAGCATGCATAACCCCCAGTGTGCGATGTATCTGATCAATAAAAGTCTGCGAGTCCTCCTTGGGGTCTGACCCGGTAAACACTGGAGGATCTAGATTAATAAAATCCCGAACTCTGGCACTAGCCGGTCTATCAGCAGCACCGGTATTCTGCCTCTGAGTCTGAGAAGCTACCAAGCTAGTCAACAACTGTACCGCAGTCTGCAAGTCCTGGTCTATAGTACCAGATAGAGGAACTGGAGATGCTGGGTGACTTCTAATGTCCTCTGGGGAAGGTGGAGCAGATGAGGTCTGAGACGGCATCTCACTCTGAGGCTCACTTTGGCCTTCTCTAGCTTGGGGCACCTGACTGGTACCCTCTTCCGCTTCTGTACCAAGCCGTCTACTAGTTGTTTGCTTCCTAGTCGAAGGCGTCGCTGTAGGAAAACAAGGCGAATGTTAGGGACGAACACTTACGAATCAACTCTACGCACGATCTAGATTTAGGAAGAAGGTAACAACCCTAAATGTCAGGCAGCCTCCTGATTATAAATGTGGCGCGCTACACATCCATAATCAAGACTCTACTAGACACGGCTCATAGACAATTCCTAGGACAAACCTGCTCTGCTACCAAGTTTGTCATGACCCAAGCCGGAGGGCCGCGACTAGCACCCGGACCCTACTTGCGGAGTGCCGACGTACCTATCATCACACTTCTTTTATTGTCTATAAGGACCGACGAGGCTAGTATAAGTAGCAAACAATAATCATAATCAGCTTAAACTTTTCGATAATGACATGTACATACATATATAATATGGCCAACAAGGCTGCAATGCAAACTATACAACAAAATACATTTGCCGACAAGGCAATCTCACTATTCATAAGTCAACCCCTTGTCTATGAGCCTCTAAAAGAAGTCAAGTAATGCAACCTAGGTCGGAACAGGGCTCCGACATGCCCATAATGCCTATAACAAAATGCATACCAAGACCACGGCAAGTCCGAAGAATGGATCTCGCCAATATCCGCTGAATTGGGCAGCCTATTATGGTGGGAGCCTCGCCTATGTGTCTGTCTAGACCTGCAGCACGACATGCAGCGTCCACAGAAGAAAAGACGTCAGTACGGATAAAGTACTGAGTATGTAAGACAAAAAACATAATATAAGAACAGTAATATGCGTCGGGATAAGAAACATACAACCTGTACCATCTGAGTGCCTCTGAGGGCAACTGACCATGAAATGCCTGATGTGCATATGCATATACATGTATCCTTTTTAAAATCATCATATATACGCCTCTGTGGGCCTCATCATCATCATACCCAACTGATCAATGGTTGCACAATAGGTGCCATACCCGGCCGACTATAGCGCGGCTCGGTAGAGTAAAATAGCTGTCGACTATAGCGCGACTAAGTAGAGTAAAACATATACATATGTATAGTTGCACAATAGGTGCCATACCCGGCCGACTATAGCGCGGCTCGGTAGAGTAAAATAGATAATGCATGCTGGACTCATAGATATCACACTTTTTGAATCTTTCAAAGTGACGTAAGGTCGAAAGAGCAACACACATCAGATCCTCCCATAAGAGGGGAAACAACATAAGCACTCCTAGCTTCTAAGAGTAGAGTATCTTTGAGGGCTCGTTCGTTGCTATGTGTATAATTAGAGTCGTGCAAAAAAAAGAAAGGGACGGTCTCAAATACCTTGTACACTCTGCACCGATTTCAAGCTATACGGCTGTCATACTTCTTAGTCTACAATAAAAGAAACGATTCTATCGTTATCCTCTAAGCGTTATAGTTATTATTAACCACAATCCTAAATTTATATGGTGTTTCTCCACACCCTTCTTCCTCCAAAACTCCACTAAAATAATAGTAAGACATGCAGTCCAACAGCAACCCAAAACAACCACAACCTAGTCCATTACCATTGATTAACTTGAACCCACAGCTTCCGATCACCATCCCGTGAGTTCTTACATGCATAGAACGAATTATCAAGAATTCCCAGGAGAAAGAATGTGTGAAAGAGAGCAGTAACTTACCTTGCATGTTGGATAACTCAGCCCTCTTCCTTGGTTCTTCAACCTCTAGGTTTTACTTCCAATTAGGGCTTGAAAGAGAGGAAAAATCGATTAGGGCCTTTCCTTGGTTCTTTGAACTATGGACTTTACTCGCAATTAGAACTTGAAGGAGAAGAAGAATTGATTAGGCTTGTGTGAGATTTTTGGCAAGGGGTTGCAGGGTTCTTCTTGGTTTTTAGAGTCTGAATAACGGTGAAATGACTGGGCTTATACTCCTTTTAAAGTCCCCTCCTGACCGACCTTGGGAACTTTTAATCTTGTCCGTTAATTTGGCAAGTAAGTGATACACGTGTCTGAGGCCTACTAGTCTGCGACCGCATTTACGTGGCATACCCAACATGCGGTTCGCATTTTGGACGCGAACCATAGCCCAGAAATCTGTCTCATTATGCGATGAAGGATGTCTGATTTGCAGTTCGCATTTTAGAAATGCAATAGCATATTAGACCGTATTTTTGACGTAGATTTCTGCCCAGAAATCTGTTTCAGTCTGCGATGCATTAAGTGCGATATGCGGTTTGCATTTAGAAATGCGACCGCAATTATGACCGCATTTCTGGCTTTGATCTTTGTCCAGAAATCTGTCTTGGTCTGCGATTTCAGTGTCAGATATGCGGCTCGCATGTGGGTTTTGCGGTAGCATACCTTGCTTTGCGAAGCCTTTTGCTCTTTTCTTGACTTTTCGAACTCTTTTCCGGGTTCTTAGGCCCTTATATGTAGACTATCTTACGGCGCAATCTAACGTACGAAATTATGGGTTGTAACAGGTAAGCAGGTTTGCATCGAGAGCCACATGTGAATTAACGTTAACCAGGTCTGCGATTGGAATTTCAATGGGATCAGCAAGTGGTACCTCGTTTCCAGGCGCTATGTTGTTATTTTGCACCTTGATGCCCGGACTCGTTGTCAACATGCAGGGGTGCTGATTGAGCGTTCAACATTTTGTATTTTAGCTTGAAATCAAAGATACTTCAAAGAGCAAGTGTAAAGTAGTATGTGTTATGGAGATTTGTATAAAATAACTACTATTATCCTTAGCCCCACGGTAGGGCCCAAACTGTTTACCCTCAAAATTGGATAACAATTAAATTTATACGTGGCTCTAAGGATATGTGATCTAACTTGATACAAAATGAGGAATCAGATTAATATTAAAATTAATGATGTAAAAGTAAATGCCAACCACACAAGTTGAACAATTTTGGCCTTGAAGGTTGATCAACCTTGAGTCAAAAATGCTTTAATCGATGCCAAAACAAAATAATGAGATAATAAGAACTAGACATAACAGTATATTACTTTGGGATGCGTGTTACAATGTGTGCAATGAATTATAAGACCCCCTTTTATATAGTAGAGGAGTCCTACTCTAGGTACATTTTTATTAAAGGTAAAAATCTCTTGATTTGCTAATTGGTGACTCCTTGCCGATATGCGCTGAGATTCCAGCCGTAATATTCGCCTGGTCGCGGATATTTCGATCTTCCGTTTGTTATTTCCAAGCTCGTTCGAGGCTAAGGTCGAGACCGGACTTCAACTTTCCTCAAGGGCTTATCTTCCGACCTCAGGTTCTAGCTTGGCGAGACTCGAGGTCAATCTCCAGTCCGTGGTCGCCATGTTTCAAGCCAAATTTAACAAGTTGTAGTCGAGCTCGATTTCGACCGTATACAACTTAAATGAAATTTGTACTGTAAAGTCTGTTACAAGAAGAGAAAAATAAAAAAGACGTCTTTGTTGTTTCTATTTACAAAAAAAAAAACATTTTACTCTATCTTGGATATTCCATCCCAAAAATTACTAAAAGTTGAAAAACACATGAGAGGGTTGAAACACTAAAAAGATTACCCTTCTCATCCAAAACACAAATCTAATAGGTCTTGTAATAAAACAAGTAAAGAAACTTGCAGTATGTCTTCCTGTATTTACAGTCTAATTATCCTTAAGTTTGAACGCAGAGAAGGAACCCAAACTGTCCTCTCTTATGAACAAGTGAGTTTTTGAACATCCATAATGATATTTTTATAGACCGCATTAAAGTTTAGGATTAGACTTAATGGACCGATTAATAAGCTAGCACCCCTCATAAGTATACCTTAGCTATTTTTTTCCAATAGGTATCTCTTTATAGTCATATCATAAAGATGATTGAAGTTTTTCAAATTTAGGACGCAAATTTCATCTTGGTTTCAAGTTTCAACTTTCAAGTAATGTCAAAAGAAGCAAGAGACCACTTCATTTCTTACTTGTACTCGCACTCTACTTTTTAACAGCCAATGATATACTACTAGACTTGACTCAAAATTATCATTGGTCTTAGTTTTTCTCGCACTTCACTTTTTAATAGCCAATCATCTGCTAGACTTTACTCGAAAGTCGAAAGATATGAAATTGGGAAATCTTATTGGCCATTGCTTGGAATAGCAACTTTATCATGAGGATTGAGGATAAAGACAACTTCAAAGAGTCTAAGCTAATAATGCAAGTCGAAAGTTAGTTCATCCCAAATTACTACTCCTACTACAATCATTTCTGCGACTTGACTTTCTTCCAGGATTCTCAGCTTAAATTGGATAGAGGGACAGTTTTTTCCTTGTCTGGCTGCAGTCTGTCTTTCTAATTGTTGAGCTTTTGAAATTCCCTTGGAGCAATTTTCTTCTTCTAGAAGAGAAAAAGATTTTGTATTATCATGTATTGGCTGTAATATTGGGTATATATATAGTTCAAAAGTCACCAAAACTTCTCTCTTTTCTTCTTTTTCCTTAATTTCTATATATATATTCACGGACCTTACCCTCACAAAATAAGAATTTTTACCTAGTTATGCTCTATTATAAATTTATTTGCTCATACTAAAGAAGGTATCACTTAATTACATTTATATACAAATTTACTAATCATATATAAATTATTAATAATTGAGTATCCCTTAATAATAGGTCATTTAATTGGTAATAACTAATAACTAATACACGCGCTACAATTACTCACCCTACCTACATTGCTCATCTAACCTACTCACTTGCTTAAATACCTATGTAGTTGCTTAAACAACTCAATTACTTACAACAACAACAACAACAACAACAACAATAACAATAACAATATACCCAATATAATCCCGCATAATGAGGTTTGGGGAGGATAGTGTTTACGCAGACCTTACTCCTACCTTGTGAAGCTACATAAGCTGTTTCCAATAGACCTCGGCTCAGAAAAGCAATTTAAATAACTACTAAAGTTGTTTAAATAAATAAATTATTTATTTAAACAACTACCGAAACTATTTAATCAACTCAATCAATTGTTTGAACTAAGTTCATCTAGGTAAATTGCAGTTATCATTCCTCATAAATTTAAGTAGTATACATCATCAATGTGAAAAGGAAAAAGGGTAAAATACACCCCTATACTTTCGAAAATTGTATATATTTAACCTCTATTATACTTTACGTACAAATATACCCTTACCGTTAATAAATTTATCACAAATATCCATAGCCCTAACAGAACCTCCATCATCACCAACTACCGCCACTCCAACCTTCTTCTCCATTGCCACCTCCGTTCACTATCCATATGTCCACCTTCTAACGACCACCTAAAATGATGAACCATCATTTTCTTCACCTCCAGGGCTCCATCATTTTAGACCGTTAGGCTCACCTCTAGTATTAACTTAATCTTTAAAAAAGAGAAAAAAATCACTTCTTCCTTTCCACCATAATCACCACCACTATTCCGCCCTTCACCGCCTAATATAAACATAGTTAGATAAAATCCTTCACTCTCATTCATTTCAACCCACATGATATAAACTCGACCACCCTCTTCACAAATCCTCATATCTGTAGTCGAGAACACTGCCAACAACCATCATTTGGTGGGTCTTCTCAAATTTAAAATATCCTTTGATCTTTTATGCTTATTAACTAAACACTGAATTTGAACCCAACGCATTTAAATTTTCGCAAATTTGAATACTTTGAAGCAATTAAATTGTACAATTTTGTAGCACTAGAAAATATTGGAAGAATTAGAAAAAAACAGTGAACAATACCATACTCACTATAAATTCCTTCAATCTTCATTTCTCTTGAATATGAGAAAAAATTAACATTGCTTATCTTGCATAAATTTTTCTAATAGTTGTGGTAAATTTGGTGGTCTTCACTGATCTTTTATATTTTGATTTAAAAAAGTTTTGGATAATTTATAATTTTGTGAGAGTTTAGCTTTTTTTTGGACTGAATTCATAATCAGTATTTTCTAGCTAAATATATGGGTTGAAATATGAAGATGAGGTGAAGAAGAACGTCAAGCTTTCGAGCAGCTCTTTCAAGAAAGTTAGTTTATGGAGAAAAAAATTGGAGGGGCGGCAATTGGTGATATGTTTGTTAACGGTAAAAATATATTTGTACGTAAAGTATAACGAAGATTAAATACAGATAATATTAAAAATTAGAGAGGTATATTTGACTCTTTCTAGCAATTGGGAATTTTCTGTATGAAGAAAAAAATTTCAACCGAAAAGTGCATCACGACTTTCTTTGTTGAAAAGAAATATATCAATAGCTTTCTGAAAGATTTTCTTTTGTTATTTGAAAAATTTTAAACAATTGTTTTTGAAAAAGGTTTCTTAGCTAAAGCCGCAATCTTAGAGTCAAAGGAAGGAAAACAAAAGAGACCAATAGAATGATAGATATTGAAGAAACTTAAGAAGAAGAGACGTGACTGCCGCAGCACCGTTGGTGGCGGCTGCAAATTCATTCTTCAAAAAAGTAAAAGGATGTCCAGACATGCACAATTAGCGCGTGGATCATTTACATTTTCTTTTTCCGTTTGTAGTCCGACATGTATTCTGTATTCACTTTGGGGTTAAAACTAATCTGAATTATACCACATAAGGACCATTAATGGGGAAGTTTTCTTCAGCGAATATTTTTCATTCTGAAACTTTACACTCGAAATTTATAATCAGAGGTGAAGGGATGTTATTCATCCCGTTACATTATTTGAGCGATGCTCATTAAAAATCTACATTCCTCAAATGCAATTTTTTCTAGTTTTTTTTTTTGGTTTTTGAAAGTTACTTGTTTTATATAAACAACCCGACTATGTAACTATGCCAAATGTTTACATCTAAAATATCTAAAATTTCTACAGTGTCTAAATTAGCATATGGTAGGACCGTAGGAGTGTTTTTTGCCAAAATCTCTACAAGCTAAAAGTACAATCATTTGGTAAACACTTGAAAACATAGATAAAAAAGAAAAAGTATATTTCTCAAATGATTTAGAAATGAATTTAAAAATGAACAACAGTTTAAAATTTTAAACTTTTTCCGGATATAAGACTTAAACTTAGCTTTAAAAAAAAACTTTTTTATAAAGTATAGCCTGTTCTATTCTTGTTTAATGGAATTTTGGAAAGGGAGTCGAGGATATCAATCCTTTCTAAAACTGAGCAAAATTTTGAGATATCTAAAATAAACCTAGCATGGCTGATTCAAGACTTTCCCCTCTTCCCCCCTCCCCCCCAAACCCCCCACCACACCAAACTTTGGGGGAAGGGTTAATTTCTTTCATTACCTTAGTGATTATCGCCCTCATAATATTTTTCTTAGTGATTTACGAATAAATTGTATTGAGATTATAATGTACTGATCATAATAACTGAAACATAAAAATAACAAAACATACCCGTTATATTATTGTCTTTGATTAGTCGTCTTTTAATATCTCATGTTTGGTTGTTACACATAATTAATGTATTGATTTTAGATTACAAAAGAGTGTTTAAATTTATTTTGGGAAGACTAATTGAACAAATAACCCAAAATATATCTATAATTAAAAGCAGAAGAAAAAGTATTCTCCTTTCGCCAATTGACTTCTCCAGAATATGCCACTTGGCACTTTAAGACTATCCTCCCAAAAAAAAATAGGAGCTATAAATTATTTGAAAGAAAAACTCCTTCGCAATTTCAGATTTCTTTATTTTAACAAATTAAATATTTCTTTATTTATAAAAATTAACTGCTTTTAAAACATACCTTTTCTACTCTTTAACTTTGGACCATGAAGAGCCGATCTTTTTTTTTTAAACAGAGCTTTATTAAATTTCTTCTTTTTTTCTAAAAATATTAACTGATTTTAAAATATACATTTTAAAAAATTAATTGATTCAAAATTATTCGATCATCTACTTTTGAATCATGAAGACCGTAATTTTTTTTTTAAAAGAAAAGAGCTTTATTTAATTCAAATTCCATATTTCTTTAATTTTAAAAAACCAACCGACTTTAAACATACGTTGTTTACTTAAAAAAGAAAACTGCTTTCCCTAAATTTCCTTTGCAAACCTATACTAACGATAGTGGACAGTCGCTCAACCATAACATATGCACGATTGAAACCGCGATTAAAATCATATGGAACTGTTTCAAACTGACGTTCATCTTTTATGATACTCAGTTCTTATATTCAAATCTTCCTACTGCTCTCAAAAAATCGAGAAAACATAGGTTTCTGCGCAAATGGTTACTCCCATATGCATTGATTTAATCAAGGATATAACAATTTCAAGATGCAATGAAAATTGAAAGTTCGAGTTGTTCATCTATTTGAAATGCCAGATCGTTACAATTCAAACGCTACTTTCTCGATTGAATTGGTTCTACAAGATGAAAAGGTATTAAAAATATGTATTGTCTTATAATTTGTTTTGCTAAATCTATTTTTTAATCTACACATGTGCGTATTCATGGGATAACCAGTACCAAATAACCCAATTGAAGCATTTGTGCACCAAATATATGTATCCTTAAATATGTTTTTCAGTGACATACTACAACATGTATCATCTTTTGCTTCTCTATTTATTAATTTGCAAATCCAGATTTGCTCTTCGTAAGTTTTTTAATTTCTATCATCTTTTGCTTTTCTATTTTTTAATTTGCAAATCTGGATTTGCTTTTCGTATATTTTTTAATTTCTATGTGCACACTCACAATAGCGAAAACCCGATTGAAGCATTTGTACACCAAACATATATATCCTCAAATATGTTTCTCAGTGATATACTGCAACATGTTTCACGTTTTGCTTTTCTATTTTTTAATTTGCAGATTAGAATTTTTGGTCTGCTCTTACTATATTTTTTAATTTCTATGTGCAAATTCATGGGATAATCAGTAGTGTTTACCGGTAAAATGGTATAGTTGAATTTATACGTGGAATCTAGAAAAGTGAACTAATTTGATCCTGAAATAATACAATAATTGAAGAAATGCACAATACTTAGCCATAGAATGTAGATGAAACAGCAAAGATGATAATTTCGTAAACACGGTTTTCGGGCACAGCAATGATGAGATCAAAAAGCAAGAAAGTAAGATTGTATTGAGCTTTGTATAGAATGTAGTATATGTTTTGCCAGAAAATTTGTGTCCCTTACAATGATAACGGAGCTCACTATTTATAGCTATATCTAGGGAAGGAGGTCCTAGGATCGTGCCCTCCTTTAATGTCAATTATGAGGGTCATTAATGAAGACGTAGCAGCGAACATAAATGCTGAATTCTCTGTAACAGACCTCGCTCTTAATGTTGTAGAATATTCCCTATTAAATGCTACCGGCGCAGAGCATTTAATACATCTTTATGAATGTTATCCTTTCCGGTGGCAGGCGGAATAGCTGCTTCGGTCTTCAGCCATCCCTGTCTTGGGTTCCACGTGTCCTCCCTCTAGACGACCACGTGTCATATTATATTTCACCCTATACAGATAGTCCCCCTGCTTTCCGGTGACATAATTTTGTATTACCGAAAAGTTGGTAGAAACACATTTTTGGCAGGAAGTACTATAACTCCCTCTGAAGGTTCCTGACAGTTGATTAGACGCAGTCTCTCCGTATTTAATTCCCCGAACACGCGTCATCCTATGATTCAGCACAGCTTTTGCCGATTATCGAGGTAATCATGGCCATGAATTTAGCCGCCAAAATTTTACTTATACGCAACATTCTTTTCCTTTGCGTTTCACAATTTCTCAAGCTTCTGATTTGCATCTTTGTTTTCCATATAATTCTCTTCAAACACAAAACCTTACCTTCTTCTTTTTTAATGGCTTCTTCCTCCAAGTGTGCTGGTCCTTCAAAGAACAAGAACAAAGCCGAGGACTTTGCTCCTCCAACGGTGGGTTCCATCATCCCTAGAAAACTCAGTACCACAAAGGATCTTGAAGAGAAATTCCCTACTGCTAACCCTCGTACGTGGGCTGCTAGTAAGTACCCTTCTTCCATTCGTCCTTCCAGTATTCCTACTGTGAAGGAAGACTTCCGTTGCCATGAGTTGGATATCATTGCTCCTGATCTATCGGAGTGAGTGATCCTTCCCAAGGAAGGTTTTACATACTTTTACACATATCCCTTTACTTTGGGTGCGTTTTCTTTGAGTGGAGAGCTTGATTCCGTGATTACGGAGTTTTGCCTTCGCTGCCAAGTGTGTTTTGCACAGGTAAGTCCTTCAGTGTGGAGGACGGTCGCCTGTCTTCGACGCTTGTGCTAGGAAACTGGAGAGGAGCTAACCTTAGCTCATATGATGAATCTCTAGTCCCCAAAATCTTTCGCGGGGGAATGATAAATCTCTGCAATCGTGGCCACCATGCTTTGCTGTCTAGCATGGATGATGACAACGACTGTGGGTGGATGAAACGTTCGTTGCAGTTGCCACCAACACATCATTCCAACAACGGTTTCATCCTTTTCGGTTGCTTGGAACCACACTCGTAAGCTCTTTATTTAGTATTTATTTTTACTAGATATTCTTTTATGGCCGTATCAACTCTTCACCCTTCGCATGCTTCAGCAACTCGATGGTTTTACGGTGGTGGAAGGTCTGGACCGATGGATTCAGAAGATCTTGGACGTCAAGATGCCCGNTATTCTTTCTCTAGTTCTCTTCAAACACAAAATATTTTCCTTCTTCTTTTTCAATGGCTTCTTCCTCTAAACGTGCTGGTTCTACAAAGAACAAGAACAAAACTGAGGAGTCTATTCCTCCAATGGTGGGTTTCATCATCCCAAGAAAGCTCAGTACCACAAAGGACCTTGAAGAGAAATTCCCTACTGCTAACCCTCGCACATGGGCTGTTAGTAAGTACCCTTCTTCCATTCGTCCTTCTAGTATCCCTGCTTTGAAGGAAGACTGTCGCTGCCATTAGTTGGATATCATCGCTCCTGATCTGTTGGAGCGAGTGACCCTTCCCAAGGAAGGTTTTACATACTTTTACACGTATCCCTTTACTTTGGGTGCGTTTTCTTTGAGCGGAGAGCTTGATTCCGTGATTGCGGATTTTTGCCTTCGCTACCAAGTGTGTTTGGCACAGGTAAGTCCTTCAGTGTGGAGGACGGTCGCCTGTCTTCGACGCTTGTGCTAGGAAACTGGAGAGGAGCTAACCTTAGCTCATATGATGAATCTCTAGTCCCCAAAATCTTTCGCGGGGGAATGATAAATCTCTGCAATCGTGGCCACCATGCTTTGCTGTCTAGCATGGATGATGACAACGACTGTGGGTGGATGAAACGTTCGTTGCAGTTGCCACCAACACATCATTCCAACAACGGTTTCATCCTTTTCGGTTGCTTGGAACCACACTCGTAAGCTCTTTATTTAGTATTTATTTTTACTAGATATTCTTTTATGGCCGTATCAACTCTTCACCCTTCGCATGCTTCAGCAACTCGATGGTTTTACGGTGGTGGAAGGTCTGGACCGATGGATTCAGAAGATCTTGGACGTCAAGATGCCCGAAACTCGTTTGTGGAAAGAACTGGCCCTTAAATACGGGTGGAAGGCCAAAAATCATGATAATTTTAATTTACCTTACTTTCATTTTTTTGTACATGGAGAACTTGGTTAAACCCTTCTGACCTATTCATGAAATTAGGTCTACCTGCGGGCACTGTTGCTGTCCCCCAGGAAGACATTTTGGCTGATCCTGCTGATGCAGCGAGGCTGCTTCAGGAAGCACTTATTCGAACAAGTATCTTGGGACGCAAACACTTCTTTACGGAGTCCCCCGCTGGAGGATAAGCAACCAAAGAGAAGACGTTCCTCCGCGGCCGGGGAAAGAAATAAGAGGGCAAAGATTGATGCCCCCGAGTCATCTCTAGTGTCGTTGACAACTAGTCCTCCTTCCGGGTCGATCATAGACACTGATGATTGATGATGATGAAGAAGTTTTTGTGTTGTTGATGAGGGAGCTTCTTTATATAGAAGGCGACGATCCTCATCATCTCAACAAGATGCTCGACCTGTTGATAGTTACACCAACTGATGACGATGTCTTGGCACTTTGGGGAGAATCTTATTTGGTAGAAAATGCCAACTCCCATTTTCGGGCCCCAATTGCTGTAATCGGTGCTGCGGGGCTGAGTATCGGGTCCTTGCCGTCTTTGGTTGGCGAGCATCCAACAGCCAGCACTGCATTTGATGCACCTGCTTCTCACTCCTCAACTCCATCAACTTCATCTCCACCTTCACCAACACCAGCATCTGCTACATCACTTTCATCTTCATTCACTCTTCCATCAACAGTTGCTACATCACCTCCACAGGCCGCATCTGACCATGAAGAAGGTGTTCCTCTTCCACAGTCCCTAGTTCATGGGAATTTGGGAAAAAAATATGCTGCCCCTTCTGAAGATCCACAAAGGAGGAGGAATATTACTCTTTCGGTCTCTACCAGATGCAACTTGCTATCCCGGCCGGTGGAGCTTGCTGATTATCTGAAGCCTTTTGGCTTCAGAAAAAGACTGGAAAAGATTCAGGCACACTTGGGAGAGTGCTTGTTGAACAATGCCATGCACAACGCTGCAGCGGTACGTTCTTTTCCTTCATTACTTCTTCTACTTTTGTATGAATGTATTCTAAGTTTTACTTCCTGTCTTATAGGCCAACTTTCTTACTTCTGAGGGCCTTCGAAGGTTGATTTGTGAAAAAGAAGAACTTACTTCTTAATGGAATCAGCTTTTGGTGGAACGAGACAAAACTGTTGTTCGCCTCTCGAACTGGAAATCAAAGCTACTAAGGCTGTTATTTTGGAGGCTCGTTTGCAGCAAAGCGAGCAAGAAGTGGTAACCTTTAGCCAAGAAATTAGGCCGCTGAGGGTTAGATTTGATGAGGCCAAGGCCAAATGGACTGAAGTCCAGGATGCCGTTCTTGCTGAAACCAATCTGGAGGCTACCTCCGTTGAAAGAGTGATTAACTTAAAGGCAGCCTTGAACTCCAAAATTGAAGAGTTGGCTGCTGTGGGGGCGAAACACGCCCAACTAAAAGAGAAGTAAAGGAAAACTATCGAGCATAACAGGCTCTTTAGTTCAACTGTTCGCGACCTTGACCTCAGCCACAAATCTGCTAGGTCCGCCCGGGAAAGCCTTTCTGCCGAGGTTTCCCAACTCAAAGAAGAACTTAAGTGCCGATCGTCTTCCCTCGTTGTTGAAAAAACTTATGCCATGTACATCATGAGGAAAAAACCTTGGAAGAGGCCAAAGCTGGTATCATTGAATTTGATGTTGAAATTGCTAAGGCCCGAGAGCTTGAGTTGGCTGCTAAAAATAGACTCCCGGCGCAGTCTGATGCTCCTGGTTCTTCTAGTTTTGGTTGAGAGTTTTTGGAAACTGAAGATCGAAAAAATGAAGGGATTAGAAGATGATGATGCTGAAGACCAAACTGGGCAAAACGCCGAGACATCGGTGGACCCACCGACTTCTCCCGGGAATGCGGACACTTCTTTTCCTCCTGGTTCCGGAGACGCTGCAGTTTAGCTTTTCTTTTCTTTTTCCCATTTTGTACTTTTACCGTTTTGGCACATTCTTGTAAGTAAAGACATATTTTTTGTTCAAGTATCGTTTGAGTCTTACTTTCGTTTGAATATCCATGCAAGTCTTTAACCTTTGCACTTGCTTAAGAATTCTGCGCACGTTTTCCTATTCACGCTTTACTATGTGTAGTCTCGGATGCATTTTCCTAGAAGCATTTTGGTTCTGAGCATTATACCTTTTACATGAGGGTTTTTATTAGTATTTGCATAAGTTTACTTTTTGCGCCCTTTTCATATGCAACTTCGGGTGTATTTTTCGCCGATGGCATTTTAGATTTCGGGCATAGATTTTTCCACAACCAACCCTTTAATGTGAGGGTATTTATATGTATTTGCACAAGTTTACTTTTTGCGTCCTTTTCATATGCAACTTCGGGTGTATTTTTTCCCGATGGCATTTTAGATTCCAGGCATAGATTCTTCCGGAACCAACCCTTTAACGTGAGGGTTTTTATAAGAGAGGGCCCTCTTATGTTTACGGTGCTCTTGAAGAAGACATCTCCTGTTCATTAGGGCACTAACATTTGAAGTACTTGTTTAACTTTCAAATGACAAAGATTATTCATCGTTTAGACAAGAAACACGATAAAAACAAAAGGATTTCATTTTATTCCTTCTATTTTCAAAAAATACATAAGCATTTGTTATGCTGAAAAGAAATTGCCTTTACTTGTGGATATCTTGTACAACTTATTTCTACGGGGCTGGCTGCGTAGTCCCCAGTCCCGATGATGCGTTTAGTTTTCGGATTTTCGATCCCCGGTTGACGTGGCAATTATTTTTCCCGTATCCTCATATTATTCCCCCCTAATGTTTGAATGCGAAAAGTGCGAATTGGAACACTGGAAGTCTTGTATCTTTGAAGATTTCACTAATGAATTGCTAGATAATCCTCAACTTGGTAACACAACTTTACTTCCCATCAGGAATTTATGCTATCGAGCGAAGGAATATCTAACAACCCTCTAGTGGTTTGTGCTCGTGAGCGGTTGGGTAACCTTTGTTCGGTAGCAAACTTAACTTCCCAGTGGGAATCTGCTATTGAACCAAAGATTATCTAACCATCCCCGAGTATAAGCTTGTTCGTTTGCCTTGCTATCAAAGGTCTTATTGTGGTTGTCTTCATAGTATGCTTTCTGTGGCTGCCTCATTAAAAACTTTGCCAGAAAAACCTAATTGGGACAAAAACTCAACGCAGGAAAAAAGAGTGCAGCACATTCTTTCCGCCTGAATAATGTTCATCAGCAATAATATCTTTTGAGGTGTGCCACGTTCCAATTGCTAGGCAACTTATCTCCTTTCTGGTTTTCTAACTCGTATGAACTATTCCCATTGATAGCTGAAATCCGGTAGGGACCTTCCTACGGTGGACCTAGCTTCCCTGCCTTGAGCTCCCGGGTATTTTGGATTACTTCCTCAGAACCAAGTTTCCTACTTTAAAATAACAAAAGTTGGCTCTATGATTATAATATTGCTCCATTCTTTGCTTTTGAGCTACCATTCTTACATGTGCCAAGCCCCTGCGTTCCTCGAGCAGTTCCAAGTTGATTAACATCGCTTCATTGTTCGATTCTTCATCTGCCCCAAAATATCTCAAAGTGGATTCACCTACTTCCATCGGGATTAGGGCTTCAGCACCGTACACAATGGAAAAAGGAGTTTCTCCTGTACTCGATTTGGTCGTTGTTCAGTAGGCCCATAGAACTCCGGACAATTCTTCGGGCCAATTGCCTTTTGCTGGTTCCAACCTTTTCTTGAGGTTTTGATAATCACTTTGTTTATTGACTCTGCTTGACCATTTTCTCTTGGATGATAAGGAAACGATGTGATCCTCTTTATCTTCAAATCTTCGAGGAATTTGTAACTTTTGCACCGATAAATTATGGTACATTGTCACATGCTATCTCTTTTGGTATTATGAACCTGCAAATTATATTTTCCCATCGAAAATCGACCATTTTGCGTTCTCCGATCTTCTGATAAGGACCTGGCTCCACCCATTTAGAAAAATAGTCAGTCAAAATTAAAAGAAACCTTACCTTTCCGGGAGCCGATGGCAGCGGTCCTACGATCTCCATCACCCATTTCATGAACGACCATGGGGACAGAACCGAATATAAGGGTTTTGCTGGTTGATGTACTAGTGGTGCGTAGCGTTGGCACTTATCACATTTTCGTACGAAGTCTTTGGCATCTTGTTCTATGTGAGGCTAGTAATATCCTGCCCGTACTAACTTCAGCACCAAAGAATTTGCGCCCGAGTGATTGCCGCATATCCCTTTGTGGACTTCTCTCATGGCATAATTAGCTTCTGACGCTTGCATCGGGCCAGCAGGTCTTGGAAGGATTTTCTATACAATTGGCTTCTCTTGAAGCTATATCGTGCAGCTTTGGCGCGTAACGCCCGTGATGCTTTGGGGTCTTCAGGAAACTTCCCATGCTCGAGATAGTTGATTATTTCATTTCTCCAGTCCCAGACTAGACTAGTCGAATTTACCTCATAGTAACCATCCGTATCCAGGACTGAGATCATCAGTTGTACTACCATTCCGGATTCCGATCCCTTTATTTCTGTCAATGATCCTAAGTTTGCTAATGCATCCACTTCTGCATTATCCTCCCTCAGGATGTGAGTGATTTACCACTCCCTGAATCGCACCAAAAGAGCCTGGACCATTACCACGTTTATTGCATATGTTCTTCTTTGGTATCAAAGATCCCGTAGACCTGATTTACCACCAGCTGCAAGTCACATTTAATTTTGATAACCTCGGAATCAAGTGCCCGAGCCAATTTGAGCCCTGCAATCAAAACTTTTAGTTAAAGGGATCGTTCTGATGGCTTGCCTTAGGGTTTTCCCCGAAGGCGTGATTACGACTATTGCGAGTCCAGACCCCTTTACGTTGGAAGCTCCGTCCATAAATAAGGTCCAGACCCTCGATGTCGATTCCGACACCATTACTGCCTCCTTGGTTGCTAGAGGCAGCAGTTCTGGACTGAAATCCGCCATGAAGTCAGCCAAGACTTGCGACTTAATTGCAGTCCTTGATTTGTATTCTATGTCGAACTCATTCATTTCGACGGCCCATTTGGCCAATCTGCCCAAGAGCTCGGGTTTATGGAGGATGTTCCGCAAAGGAAAAGTAGTCACCACGCCTATCGGGTGACATTGGAAGTAGGGCCTCAACTTACGAGCGGCGACTACGAGAGCTAAGGCTAGTTTTTTCAAATGTGGTTAGCGAGTTTCTGCTCCCGTTAAACTTTTGCTAATGTAATAAATGGAAAATTGCATACCTTCGTCCTCCCGGACTAAAATCGCACTTACCGCAACCTCTAAAATCGCGAGGTAGACTAGCAGTGTTTCACCTTCTTTTGATTTTGAGAGCAATGGAGGGCTCGATAAGTACTTCTTTAGATCCCTCAGAGCCTGCTGGCGCTCCGGTGTTTATTCGAAATTATTCTTCTTTTTGAGTAGTGTGGAGCAGCGATGACATTTTTTCAATGATCGGGATATGAACCTTCTCAAAGCTACTAGTCTTCCTGTGAGCCTTTGGACTTCCTTTACGTTCGACAATTGATCCGCGATATCCTCTATGGCCTTGATTTTTTTTAGGTTTACCTCAATTCCTCTTTGTGGGACCAGAAATCCGAGAAACTTACCAGAACTGACCCCGAACACGCACTTCTCGGGATTAAGTTTCATGTTATGCTCCCTCAGGATATCGAATGTTTCTTGCAAATATTTAAGATGGTCACCTGCATTCATTGACTTAACGAGCATATCATCTATATAAACTTTCATAGTTTTTCCTATTTGCTTTTCGAACATCTTAATTACGAGCCGTTGATAAGTGGCTCCAGCATTTTTCAACCCGAAGGGCATTACTTTGTAATAATATGTACCAAAATTCCTTATAAATGAAGTTTTTTCCTGATCTTCTGGGACCATCTTGATTTGGTTGTACCCGGAATAAGCATCGAGGAAACTCAACTCGTGACTGCCCGTGGCATCAATCATTAGATCGATATTTGGCAGTGGGAACGATACTTTCGGGTACGCGTTATTAAGGTGTTTATAGTCTACACACATGCAAAATTTATTGTTCTTCTTAGGAACTACTACTACATTGGCTAGCCAGTCCGGATATCTTATCTCTCGACTCAACCAATTTTAAGCAAGCGGGTTACCTCTTCTTTGACGAATTTATTCCTTGCCTCAGTAGTAAGGCGTTTCTTCTGCCTTACCAAAGGTACGTTGGGATCCAAACTCAGCTCTTGCATGGCTATTTCCGTCAAGATACCTGTCGTATCCTCATCCGACCATGCAAAACAATCAGCATTAAATTTAAGGAATTCAATAAAACCATACCTGAGCTCCAAGTGCAGTCCTCTCCCCAAATGGAATTTTCTAAGAATTCCTCAAACAATGCAACTTGCTCCAATTCCTCCACCTTTGACTTTGTTGCGTTTGTCTCTTCTGGAACTTGGAAATATCTTGTCACCTGATATTTTTCTGACGACTCTGCTTCTGGGCTAACTTCTTCTATCTCGGAAGTATTGTGCCGGTTCCTGTAATTGCTATGCCGTGCGTTCCTTCACTTTGCTACTGGAAACTGAGATTGTATTCATCTCCCTTGCTGCCGGTTGATCACCTCTTATCTGCTTGATTCCTTAGGGCGTTGGAAACTTCAGCAATTGGTGATATGTTGAGGGTACAACTTTCATCTTGTATAACCATGGCCTTCCTAAAATGATGTTATATCTCATGTTACCATCTACTACTTCGAAAAGAGTTGTTTTCATTACTTCTTCAGCGTTTGTGATCAGCAAAATCTCCCCGGGTCGTCACGTTCGCCAGGTTGAATCCAGTGAGGAGCTTTGTTTCCGGAATAATGCTTCCGGTGAGTTTAGCTTGCTCCAATACTCTCCATTGTATGATATTAGCCGAACTTTCTGGATCCACTAGAACACGTTAATCTTAAAATCTAATACATTTAAAGTAATTACTAGTGCGTCGTTGTGTGGTAACAGCAATCCGTCTGCGTCCTCCTCCGTGAAAGTGATATTGTCTTCTCGGAGTCTTTTACTATGATTTATTGATACTTTCATCTTCTTCGCTGCCGAAAAGGTGACCCCGTAAATCTCATTCCCCCCGAAGATCATATGCGTTTGGCGTGGAGTTTTTCTCCTGCTTTTGGAAGTTTCGCATTGTCTCTATTACAACCATAATTGTTCTTAGCTCGGTCACTCAAGAATTCTCTGAGGTGACCATTTTTCAATAGTGTTGCCATCTCCTCTCGGAGGTGTCGGTAGTCCCCTGTCCAGTGACCGTTCATCCCATGGTACTCGCACCATAGGTTGGGATCTCTCTGGCTAGAATCGGATCTCCTAGGTCTCAGGAATCGTGCATCTTTAATGTTTCTCATGCTGATACCAGTTCCATTATGCTAACATTGAAGTTGTATTCCGATAACTTGGGGTAAGAAGGATCCCGAGACCCCGACGTCTCTTTATCCTGGAGTGGTTTTTTGTTTCGACCACGATCGGTTCCTTTGTCAACGGTGAACTTGTTTGCTGCCCGGAAGTTCCTGCCATGGCCTTCGGTCCATTCGTAAGGCAAAAACCGGCCCCTCGAAGTTCGTCTGTCTGCGTCGTAGTCATCCTTTGATTTTTCTCTGCTTTTCTCCCGTCCTTTGGCCGATGATGTAGAACCGACCTGGTCATCTTCGATCCTTATCTTTGACCGGTTGTGAACATCTGCCCAAGTTGTTGCTTGAAACTCAAGCAGGCTCTCCTTTAGCTTCCGGGAAGCGTCTAAGCTTCTCGGGTTTAATCCTTTGGTGAATGCTGCAGCTGCCCATTCATTCGGGATAGACGGGAGAAACATTCTTTCTTTCTGGAATTAGGTAACAAACTCTCATAATAATTCAGAATCTCCCTGTGCAATCTTGAATATGTCGGCCTTCCGAAATTGTACTTTTCTGGCCTCGCCATGAGCCTTGATGAAAGAATCCACGAGCATCTCAAAGGAATCTGTGGAATGCTCGGGTAATAATGAATACCACGTTAGGGCTCCCCTCGTGAGAGTTTCACCAAATTTCTTTAGCATCACAAATTCAATTTCGTGAGGAGCTAGATCATTTCCTTTTTCTGCCGTTGTGTAGGTGGTAATATGCTCCTATGGGTCTGAAGTCCCGTCATACTTTGGCATTTCAGGCATTTTGAACCCCTTCGGGATTAATTCTGGTGTCGCACTCTGCTTGTATGGCAATTGAGTACTTCTTCGAGTCCGGGCCTTTCAATATTGGTGGCGCACCCGGGATTTGGTCCATGCGGGCGTTTACTTCCTTCATAAACCGTAAAAGTTCATTCTTGAACGGGTCATTTTCGTTGTTGAGACCGGATCTGCTCCCCCTAGCCCCGTCGGAGCCTACTTCACCCCTAAGAGTAGTTGTTGCTTGAAACTCAAGCAAGCTCTCCTTTAGCTTCCAGGAAGCGTCTAAGCTTCTCGGGTTTAATCCTTTGGTGAATGCTGCAGCTGCCCATTCATTTGGGATAGACGGGAGCAACATTCTTTCTTTCTGGAATTAGGTAAGAACTCTCGTAATAATTCGGAATCTCCCTGTGCAATCTTGAATATGTCGGCCATCCGAGATTGTACTTTTCTGGCCCCGCCATAAGCCTTGATGAAAGAATCCACGAGCATCTCAAAGGAATTTGTGGAATGCTCGGGTAATAATGAATACCACGTTAGGGCTCCCCTCGTGAGAGTTTCTCCAAATTTCTTTAGCAGCAGAAATCCAATTTCGTGAGGAGCTAGATCATTTCCTTTTTCCGTCGCCGTTGTGTAGGTGGTAATATGCTCCTATGGGTCTGAAGTCCCGTCATACTTTGGCATTTCAGGCATTTTGAACCCCTTCGGGATTAGTTCTGGTGCCGCACTCTGCTTGTACGGCAATTGAGTATACTTCTTCGAGTCCGGGCCTTTCAATATTGGTGGCGCACCCGGGATTTGGTCCATGCGGGCGTTTACTTCCCTCATAAACCGTAAAAGTTCATTCTTGAACGGGTCATTTTCGTTGTTGAAACCGGATCTACTCCCCCTAGCCCCGTCGGAGCCTACTTCACCCCTGAGAGTGTTGTTGTCGACTCTCTGTGTTGTTTGGTTTGGGGGGACAACGGTAGGAATTGGATCTTGTTTGTTTGCATTATTTGAAACCCTCGATAGCGCATGCTTCAGTTCTGTCATAATTTGATCCTGTCCGTGAGATGGCCTAGAATGATTGCCTGTTACTCTCGCAGGACCCTCACCGCATCCACGACATGCTCCTCGTCAACATCATCAGGAGTTGTCTCTTGAACCTGTCAAGGGTTTTGCCTGTCATGCAGCGGTGTGGCGTCATTTCCCTCATTGTGGGTGTCACTGATTGAATCTTCCAAATGAGGCTGATTCCCTCGAATTTCTGGGTTGTACATGTTGTTAACAGTGTTATCTGCCATTTTTTTATAATTTTTTCTATGATAAAAATAATCAAATCGCGTTAGTAAAAAAAAAAGGATCAATTTAATAGCACGCCTGTCTAGGCAGTGGGCGCCAAACTGTTTTACCGATAAAATGATACAGTTGAATTTATACGTGGTTTCTAGACAAGTGAACTAATTTGATCCTGAAATAATGCAATAATTGAAGACATATACAATACTTAGCCTTAGAATGTAGATGAAACAACAAAGATGATAATTCCATAAATACGATTTTCGGACACAGCAATGATGAGATCAAAAAGCAAGAAAAGATTGTATTGAGCATTGTATAAATGTAGTATATGTTTTGCCAGAAAATTCGTGTCCCTTACAATGATAACTGAGTTCACCATTTATAGCTATGTCTAGGGAAGGAGGTCCTACGATCGTGCCCTCCTTTAATGTCAATTATGAGGGTCATTGATGAAGACGTAAAGGTAAACATAAATGTCGAATTTTCTATAACGAACCGTCGCTCTTAATGCTGCAGAATATTCCCTATTAAATGCTACGGGCGTAGAGTATTTAACACACCTTTACGAACGTTATCCTTTCCGGTGGGAAGCGGAATGGCTGCGTTCGGTCTTCGGCCATCCGTGTCTTGAGTTCCACGTGTCCTTCCTTTAGACGACCATGTGTCATATCATATTTCACCCTATACAAATAGCAAAAACCAAATTGAAGCATTTTGATAAACGGTGAAAAAAATATATTTTTGAGTATACTTTCATCTCATAACTTGTATGAGCATGGGAGATTACATGAGTTTTTTATAATGAATTATGTTAATTACATGTACGTAGGAGTAAGCAGGATTAAAAATAAACAAAAAAAGTTAATTTAGGACCAAACGACAAAAAAAGAACTTTGCTCGTACTATTAATAGAAAAGAACCTGAAGCAAAAAGTTAGAGGAGGGGGGCGGGGGGAAGAGAAAAAGAAAATAAAAGAAGGAAAATCGTGTTTCAAACAATTAAGACAAAAACAGTCATTTTGCTGTTATAGATTTTTTTACCGTGATATTGGTTCAATAGCAGAGGGAGCTGAAACTAAACCTACCGTAAATAAACGGCCCACGGGTATTTTGGGGATTCAAAAGTTTCAAGTTCAGAAACGGACAAAAACAGTGGCTCAGCGGGCAAATACGGCCAATATGAAGGGCAAAAGAAAGAGGAAAAGCAACAAAGACGCCGAAAATGATAAAATATTCAGAGGGGAGATAATTAAATACTAAAATCGATAATGGAGCTGCTCTATTTGTAATGGCGGTGGCGACTTCCCAAACGCACCGAGTCTGACTCGTCCACTTGCGAGTTCATTCAATACGCGTGAAGCTGTTAACCAGCCAACAGAATCTCGGAAAATTCCTGCTCCGGTCATCGGCGAGAGAAATAGACGGGGTTAACTGTTTGATGTTAACGGCGGAGAGAAACTAAGCGACGATGAGCCCGAACGGATTCAGCGGTTTAGAGAAAGAGTATATAAGGAAGCATCATCATCATGACCTAGCGGAGAATCAATGCAGTTCCTTTCTGGTCAAGCACATTCGAGCGCCTGTCCATCTCGTTCGTCTTTTTCTCTCTCTTTTGCATTTTATTTTTTTCGCGGATCCATTGCTTTAACTTTCAGCTGAGTGTTTTTCTCGAGATTGATTATCTTATGAAATATCTTGAAGCTAAAGCAATAAATTCGTTATATTTGCGATGATTGTATGGGTTCCAATGAGGTTAAATTTTGTGATGTCTTGACTGGTTTTTTTAATTAGTATTCATCGTTATATTTGCGTTATATTTGTGTTCACTGTATGGTTCTGAATGAGGTAAAATCAGGTACACTAAGCTTTGATTTAGGCAACCTGACCATCAATTAGTTTTGTGTCTTGGTCAAATTTGTATAGGAGATGAAACGGAGGAAAATTGAATTGTTTCCTACTTTAGGTCAAGCAAAGATTGTATCTTCTTTGAGTTCCAGCCTTTTAGCTGTTCTGTTTATCTGGTTTTGAAAGTGACTCTTAGGACTCGTTTGGTTAGTTGTATAAGAAAAATATCGTGGTATAAAACTCTATACAACTAATATATAACAAGAATCTGTTTTTTATTTTATCATGGAAAAAGAATACAGGTATTAGTATTACCAAGATTAGCTAATTCTTGATTTTGGCATCACAATCTCTGCATATCTTCCATGTATTAAGATATTGTCTTTCATGACAGAACAATTCATGTATTATCATTTCTCATAGCAAACCTTGTATTATAATTCTTGCATAACTAGTTTGTGAACCAAAACAATCCCGTGAAGAACTACCTAATGCAAGTTCTTATAGTTAACAAAGACAAAAAGCTAAATGCATTATGCAAAAAGGGGCAAATGACTCATCTGCTTATTCTTCAAGTTTGATTAGCATAAGATTTAAAGTTGACTGAAGTTCTGGATCATCCTCTTTTTATCAGGTTTGGTCATTGGTTAGGAGGTTTGATCAGCCACAAAAGTACAAGCCCTTTGTCAGCAGGTGCATTGTGCAAGGAAATCTTGAGATTGGTAGTCTAAGGGAAGTCGATGTCAAGTCAGGCCTCCCTGCAACAACGAGTACTGAGAGATTGGAGCTTCTTGATGATGAAGAGCACATCTTAAGTGTCAGGATTATTGGCGGGGATCACAGACTTAGGGTATTAAACAATTATCTCTTCTTTGATTTATCCTTTTTTTTCCATTATTTTTTTCTGATTTTTAACAACTTAGAGATTTCATTGTTATTAAGTACACTTGAGCATAGTTTCTTTCTCAGTGGATGATCATTTCTATGGTGGAGAATTGCCTTCAAACTAGTTAGAGTACCAAAGTGCTTATTAATATGTATATAAAGAGAAGCTCAAATCATCTGATATTGATATCTGTGTGGTAGTGGCATTGCATATATACTATTCCTCTTCCTCTAAAATAGCCTACACAACTTGTCAACAAAAAATTGAGATTTGCAGTTGTGTTTCTCTAGGCAAAAAAGTAAAAATAACTAAATAAGCATGTTGCTCATCTAAAAGATTAATTTTCGCTATTAAGCTTTATTGCTGTTGGAATCATAGTAAAGGTACTTTCTATTATTCTACCATGTCACATCATACGTTTAATGCCACCTTTGACTTGTGCATTGAGAACTGAAGAAATAGATGAGCTTATAGGCATTTGAGGAATAGATAAGTGTGTATCTTCGTGATGCAAATCCTTTCGTAGAGCCAACTCTATGGGTTTTCTGATTTGGCACAAACAATAAGGTTTGTGTTATATGCACCAGAGTATGACAAACATTGTAGAAATAATCAGGTCGTTTGTGGTAAAAATTTTCTGAGCTAGAGCAACACTTCGATTGATGATGGTGCTATGAAACTGAATGATAAATACACCACAAAGTGATTGTTAATTAGCTCTTAAAGGTTATTCTTAACAGAGAGCCCAGCATGTACTTTTGAAAGTATGATAAGCTTTGTCAGAAGGTCCATCAGAAGGCCGAGATAGATTCATTTTGAATTGCTATCTTATTGATAATAAAGGGAGGATGATACATTATGTAGCCCAACGTGGGTGTTTGAACTTGTGACTTGGATTGGGTTAAGGACTTCCATGCATTTTCTTTATAATCGGAATGCGGAAAATTGAAAATTTGTTGCTGTATGATTGTGATGTCATGTCTTGTAAAAGTAAAATGTAATATGTATTTGGATTCTTTTGAAGAAACCACTAGATGAATGATCTGCTTTATTTTAGCATGTCAAACATGATAGGTTAGTTTTCTCTTGCAGAGAGAGAGAGAGGAGAGATTGTGGTTGCTTCCGACCTATAGTTACTTCTTCACTACATTCAATTAAAATAATGCATTGTGTTTATCCCTCATTTCTTTTCTTTTTTTTCAACTTGATCTTTTTTCCAGAATTACTCATCAATCATATCTGTCCACCCGGAGGTGATTGATGGAAGACCTGGGACACTGGTGATTGAATCATTTGTGGTGGACGTACCCGAAGGAAACACCAAGGATGAGACGTGTTACTTTGTTGAAGCATTAATCAAATGCAACCTAAAATCACTTGCTGATGTTTCAGAGCGACTTGCTGTGCAGGACAGGACAGAGCCCATTGAGCAGGTCTAATGGTTCAGGATGTTGTTCTGAAGGTTATTACACTAGGGATGAAGCTTCCTCAAGGCTATTAGTTCTCTTAAGGCTTTGGAGGCGGACTGGATGTCGCTGCTCTCTTCCCAGCTTCCTGTGCTTTTGGTGCTCTCTTTTTTATTTATTCTTTTTTTGCGGTGTTGTTTCTAGTGTCTCAGAACCACAGGTTTTACAAGGATCTCTAGACACCCCGTAAATGGATGAAAAGACTAGTTTGTTTCAATTCTTAGAATTCTGATAGTGGTTGTGGTATGTCACTTGTCTTAGTTTAGCGTTGTTCCAGTGTCTGTTGAGTTGCTAGTCGAGTCTTTTAAGTTGCATTTGTGGCCTCTAGTTGCAGTAAATAATGGTGGTGTACAATCCATGAGCTAATGTTGTACAGACTAGTTATAGAGAAAGGCTCTAGATCTGCAAACACTCTCGTTTATATCGTTATTATTCATCATTGACGAGAAGACCTTTAATTGTTGCATAATGACTGGAGCCATAAGAGGACAGTTGAAGATGACTTCTAACTGTGCTGTAATGTAAACTGAGAATGATTGCCATGTGACTGCGTTGAGCACTTTCAATGCCTATGTTTATTGAGTCTGACCTTTTACTGGGTACAAATGACCTGGGAAACAGCGATCGGTAGTTTCAGGCGACAAAGCTACATGTAAGCTTGCGGTCAATGGTCATGTATGCTCTCGTGCGTTTGCTTATGTATTTTTGTGAGTATGCAGTCCTAGTTAATTGTTGGTAAATCAATTGGAAATTTATTTGCGGAAATTGTCCATGAATTTCTTGAGTCACAGGGGGGCAATGTCATACTCTGATGTGTCCTGCCTATTCCCCTGTTGATTAGTTGTCACTTACACGAGTTACCTATACCATGGAGTAATTATCAGGTTGAATGCCTACTCCTCTTCTTTTCTTGATCAGGGAAAGTGCATAACTGTATTATCTGAATCCCAGAAGACAATACTACATAATTGAGAGTGATGTATAAATTATGAGATTTCTTTGAAGTTATTCAGAAGTAATACAACACTGATATGGAATGAATTGGTTTATACCGAAATTGAAATATGCCTAAAAATGTCTCGAGTGTCAGTCTTACAGGTAGATTATTAAACCTTATATAATTAATAGCCGAAAATATGATTCAAACATGTAAGCCATCAGGAAAACAGGGAACATAAGAAATATGGTCGCATATCACATACCTGCAAAAAATAAAGTCTTGACTGTTTTTATTTTTTGATATATTGTAGAATTGAGGATACAAATGTGCACATTAAATTAACTGAATGCTGCATTTATATGAACTGATCAAGATGCAAGGGTCATGCTTGGGCAGCTGTCGAATGCGCAGGCCAGTATGTCTCTATAGTCTCGAGATATCCTGAACGAGTCGTAAACTTTACCATCTCTGCTTTTTTTATACTCAAAGAACAGATTTGAATGATCAAATGCTGTCAACTTCACAAATCCATGGTCATAATCCCTGAAGATACTCCATGTAGTTTGGATGGGGGTAAAATCTGAAAGGCTTGCTCCAGCTCCTCCAGCAGCTACGTGTATAGTTCCATTCAAGGCGCCCTTATAAAAGTGCTTCTCATTGCTTGTACAAATATTCTGCAGTAAACAAGGAAGTGTTATCTTTGCATCAGTCAAATAAAAGAATGCGGAACCATTGTAGTAAGAAATAAATGTAAATATGATGGGTGGAAACATCCTAATATTTGCAGTCTGCTTTAACCAAATGTCGGATGACAGGCAAAACCACATACTAGGATTTGCGCCTCTTTTTACAATAAAAGAAAGAAGATCAAATTCAGAAGTTCAAAAATTACCTGGTAGATGGGACACGTCCGCTCGTAGTTATGAACATGGCCAAAAATGGCTATATCAACTTTATACTTCTGCCAGAGTTTTTGAAGGCTTTCCCTACCCATAGGTTCTGCAAAAGATCCCTCATTAGCGTAAGAAGAATCTGAAGAATATCCCAGTACCCGATGAGCAAGGAAGATTAGCCATGGTTGTTTTTGTCTGTCTACAGATGCTAGACAATGTTCGATGAAGTTATATTGCTCGGTTCCCTCCCTCCAATCGTGTTCTGTATCAGCTATGCAGAACCGGAACATACCATAGTCTGTAGAATACCTGAGAGAAGAAAACAAGAATACCGAAACTAGTACAACAGCTTCGTTTGTTTCGATATTTTTTGGTTGTCATAGTGAAGTGCTGTTATTGAGAACATCTATTGTAACATAACATGAAAACTTGATTTCAAAGAAAACCTTACCGTTATAGTGAAGTATTGTTATAGAGTATGGTCGTTATAGAGAAGTTTGTCTGTATTTCAAAGGGCTGTTCGAACAAAAATATAAGTAGTGGAAGAGGTAGATTCAGGATTTTGTCCTATTTTCGACTCCTATTTTATTTTCCTTTTGGTTCATCAACTTTGTCTTTTCAAGGTATATTCAGTTCTGCAAAGACGCTGTTTCAAAGCTAACAATCATTGAAGGAGAGCTTCCTAATTCACGGATAATGATCAAATGGCATTTTTCAAAAGAATATATTGCATGAAGAGAAAAAAGACTGGGGCTGTCACAGATACGGTGAGTTTCATAGTTGAGCAATGATGATATATCCCAAGAGTCGGAAAAAAACCCTACAGAAACGAAATAATCAGATAGGTAAAATCACCATACCAGAACTTATCCCTGTTCTCTGTGGGAACGTAAAACATATTCTGAACTAAAACTCCACATTCTCCACCTGAATCCATATTGCCATAAAATGAGCCCGTACCAGGCCAGTCGCGCTCATGGTTGCCACTGTAGAATGAAGTTAAGAATTACCACAAAGCAACCAGAAAATTCTTAAACGTTCAACAACAACAACAACAACCCGGTAGAATCTCACTAGTTAAACGTGCAACAAGGTTCTCCTAAGTAGAAATGCAGTGTACCTAGCAAGCATATAAGGTATAGTTGAAGCGATTGGCTCAATCTGCGAAGTAAACTGATCCCACTGTGAAATGTAGCCGTTGGCATAACAGATATCACCAATGTGGAACACTATATCAATGTTCTTTAAGTCATTAATTAGCTGATTGGTAGTGTTAAGAGCGCCAGGTTGAAATTGATTATATTCATTGGAGCCATCAGCTTCATCCTATAGTGCATAAAGATAAAGCAGATCATTACAAGATCAACCTGATTAGAATAGTAAATTTCAGAATGCTTAACCAGTTGTTTGGAACTATGATTTTGTGAAGGAAAGCAAACACATAATGAAAAATACCACGAAAGTTGAATTTGGTCCTTGAACGAGGAAAATGTAATTTGAATAAACTGTTTTACTTGTCTGGTTTCCGATTTTATCCAAGAAAGAAAGAACAACCAAATTGACATCTACATTTTACTATAGAGTTTCTGGTAATAATCTAAAAGTTACAGGGATGATTAGAATTACTTTTAAAACTTGAGGCAAGGCTACCAACTGAACTAGTTGAACATATAGACACGAAATGATCACAATTCTCTGTGCTTTTAGACACTCGTGTATTTAAGTAGTGACATCATAACTCACAACTATGACAACTAACAGTCCTAACTAGTTGATCTATCCATCTTGAGTCCGAAAATCCAGTTGGATGATGAATCGGATATGGGATTTGCACCACAATTGAGCACTTACCCAGTGGCTAAGCCACATGGTCATAAGGGTGCTTCGTCGAAAAATTACACTGTGTACAGAGGTAAAACATTACGTTTTCCGAACACCCTTTATCGGGAATTTTTTTCACTTCTTTTAAATTTGAACACTCTTGGAGAAATTTCTAGCTTCGCCACTACACTTACCTAGAAGTGCCAGACTATTGCGAATATTGTCATTTTTCTTTTTCCTCATTCTCTCACCTTCCTCAGAAAGGTGCTTATCCTCAAAATAATTTGAAAATTTTGCATTCTTATGCTACTTTGCTATTGAGAAAAGCTTTTTTCTGGCCTCTCTTCCCAATGAACTTGATGCAAATGAAAAGATAACAAAAGCTTCAAAATTAGTACTCAATAAAATAACATGCAGCAGCATAAAAGGAATGCAAATCTATGTGAAAGGATCAAAAATTAAAGGTTATAGCAATATAACTAAATCTGAAGATGTTACCTTTCCCATGTCCCCGAAAACGACAACACGTTGTAGAGAATTTTGACCGGGATAAGGAGATGATTTAAATTGATACGTCTGACTCCAAATATACGTGTCATTGAAGAATCGATGACCAAGCTTGTAAGTATACCTGCAAAGACCAAGATGCAGTGTGATCCTGAATTTCACGTACTAAAACAACAACATAACACTCACAGTTCTATAAAAAGTACTAGCTCCAACTCATCTATAAATACAATGAAGTCTATTTTCGTTTTAGAAGTATAACATTTTGACATGGAATTTTGGAATATTAAGTGAAATCCAAAGCTCCCCTAATGGAAGATAGAAGTACGCCTGCCCAAGAACAGTTTTCAATGCTCGCTCATCTCTGGAAGAATGAAAACATGTATGCCAAATTTATACACAGTTGCCGCAGGCATGGATAGAAAACATACAGCGAGTTCGGCCAAAGTTCTTTTAGAAAACTAGTGTGGATGAATCCAGGATCACGCCATCCAACAGTTCGTGCTGGTGCTCCTGCAAGTGGCATCATATTTGAGAACTACCACTGACGATCCACCTTAACATTTGACACAATTAAATAACATGCTTTGTAGGATATGTTGATTCTCGAGGCAATACATGGTTCAACATTAGTTTCTGTATAACAAGCATAGAAAGTAATCTACTGCACAGGGAAATTGAATATATCAAAATTATATGAACTAAGTCATACCTATGATTATTCTTCATGCTAGTTCTCTAATAACTAATCAGTTGGCTTTATCCAATTAACTCCAGTAAGCGTGTTAGCCGTGATTACCCCATTTTTATTCTATACCCAAAAAAATCCTCAAATGTAAGAGAGTTCAACGCACCACACATGCTGTTGCGATCAAATGTCAATGTTCCTGCTGGAGTACGCCCCTTTTGTCCTCCCTTTCGACCCCATTCCACGAAAGGTTCTGCTTCATTGATTCCATATCCACTTGTCCACGTCACAGTCATCTGAAAGCCCGAAGAAGGTTGTTTCCTCAATTTATTTGTGAGACACATATGGGATAAAGATATTGACTACAACCTAGTCCACAAAAGCTAATTTCTGATACAATTAACAAGGCACTGATACTGCAAAAAGGATCCTGCCTACGGAAATTAAAAATAAATATTAAGCCGCCGAAAGCTTATTTTGACCTCTGTTTGCAGGGAAAGAAGCACTTACTTCATCCCATGTCTTTCCTTGTGCTAAGCGTGGGTATACTGGTGCATTTGGATTTGCAAAGGCAACTATATTTGATACTGCAACCAGCTTTGGCTGTTGGATAAGGAGATAACTTAAGTAAGATGAGATCATTACGAAGTTATCTGTTATATAAAAACACTGCAAAAACAGGAAAGTGAAAGAGGAATAGAAGGAAATCCACACACAGAAAGAGACAGATGAAAGAGACGATTCTATACAGTTGTAGAGATCAATATAATGAACATAGCCACAAAACAAAGACAGAAACAACTCTATTTAGGTTCTGAAGTTTTGAAAGCTCAAAAGCTTTGCAAAATTGAATTCAAAGATAAAGTGGATCAGGAAATTACTTAAGTTGTCTACAAAAGGAAGAAAATCAAGATATAAGAGAAAGTTTGGTTCAGGTAATAATTTGTAAGTGATGAGATAATTTAACATGCAAGTTAGATATTCTTGAAGAAAAGTACATAGTAGTGATGGAAAAATATATACATAAAGTTGCATTCAGAGCAAAAATGCAAACTCTGGACAGAATTGACAAGGGTAAGAAAGCTATGAATATACACTGAAGAGTCCACCAGAAAACAAGGCAAAAGAAAAGTCTGATCTCTGGTTAATCAATTGAAGCTTCAGTGATCCTTTCCCTGTGTCTTTGTAGCGACGGCTCGAGTAATTGGCATATTTATACTGCAGGAAAAAATGCAAGTATGGGACAACCATGGTTAATCTTTATCCTTTCATCGAAGAGAAATTTTTGGATCCAAATCTACTGAAACCGAGTAATAACACCAACCTTTATAGGTGCTGTACACAAGAATGGTGGAAATGTTCTTGGATTATCAGGGAAGCAGCTAGATGCACTAACCAAAAGAAAAAGTCATGGTTATGCGTCAAATGACAGATTAAAGCCACCATATTCACGCGATATTACCAAAGCTTCACTACTAATATTCTCAAAGGGACAAGGATTTTAGTTTTTAACTCAAATGTTTAGGTAGCTGTTCAGTAAGGAACAAGATTTGATGTATGAACTTCTAGTCATAAAATAGTAACAAAGAGTACGAGGAAAATATGAAAGCTGTTGATAAGTAGGAAATCATACTGGTAAGTAAAATGATGCAGTTCAACTTTTTAATATCAAATTCACTTTGTATTGCCAAATATGTCTTTTATCGAGACCATGCAATAGTTTGATTAAAAATTGATAACTGCATGAAATTTTACCTGAAATTGCCTGGAGAAAATACCCCAATCCAATCATCGGCCGAGGTATTTGAAATGCTGTACTCTAGAACAACCCATTCTTTGTTTTCGCCCTGCAATTTGAAGGGAAAATTTAACAATGAACGGGAAAGAATTAGTATATTCTCATTTACAAATCTAGACCAAATGTGCCATTGTTTATTGAAGACCACAGAAAATTCAACTATAAGAAAAGTTATGAGAGCTAACATTAACCCCAAGAACTGAAGGAGTGGCTTTAATAGAAGCATGAATGTCAAGGGCAAGAACGGTCTTATGAATGGCAATCTTTGAAAGAGGCTGCTCCCCATGACATGTTACCCCTTGACTGCTAACCAGAGTCAACATAATTGAAAGTAAGGCTACTAAAGTTCCCATTGCGTCCAGCACAAAATCTGAAACCAACAACAACAAACCCAGTATATCTCCTCAGGAAGAGTCTGGGGAGGGTAGTGTGTATGCAGACCTTACCCCTACCTAGTGAAGGTAGAAGCACAAAATCTGAATCCAATGAAACATTATTGATTAGAACAGAAAATCAAGGAAAAATGAAGTATATAGTAATGAAGATAAGATGTCTTTTGAAATTTAATAAACATGAATAAAACAAGTATAGCAACACTAGGTGTATAACTAGCTAATTGAATCATTTATGCCTTGCATATAATCATGAAACCAAGTTCAACTCCCTGCTTGAACCCCAAAAAAGAAAATAACAGATGCTAAGAAGGACAGCCCGGTGCACTAAGCTCCCATTATGCGCCGATTCAGGGGAAGAGCCGACCATAAGGGTCTATTGTATGCAGTTTTGCCCTGCATTTCTGCAATGAGGTTATTTCCACAGCTCGAACCCGTGATCTTCAGGTCACGTGGCAGCAACTTTACCATTTAAGCCAAGGCCTAAAAATTAACTTTTGCAAGCATGGCCAGTTCCAAACAAGGATAAAGAAAGAGAATGTTGATAGCTAAGTTCAAAAATAGTCTTAACTATAACTAATCGTCGGTGCTCCCAGCTAAGCACGTGCTTAAGTAGTGCAGAATGATTGCGAACGATTCATATAGTCGACTGCAACTAGTTTGGGGTTGGTGTATAGTTTGATTGATAGATCTCAATTATCTCAAAAACACTCTAAAATACCGTTTGCTGAGACAAAATTACATAGGTTTACCAAAAATGCCTCAATCTATTAGTACTATTTCTTTTGTCGGACTTTTAATTTGGGACTTTGTCCGGACACTAACGGAAAATATCTGACTAAAATCATGACCAACCATTATGTCTGTATCCAACAAAGCAAATACATACAGCAATAAATCAGCAAGTTCGGTATCCAAGAAAAACTGGAAACAGTAAATTCAATAGAAAATGAAGAATAGAAAACTAACCTTAAACTACTTGGAATTTGAATGAAGTTCAAGATACAAATTTAAGTAGCACGTGGGAACAAATTCATAAAGCTAAAGTTTTAGTGTTGATTTTAGCAGCATAATTTAAGGGAGCAAGAAA
Organism: Nicotiana obtusifolia; assembly: GCA_002018475.1. Classification (NCBI taxonomy): domain Eukaryota; kingdom Viridiplantae; phylum Streptophyta; class Magnoliopsida; order Solanales; family Solanaceae; genus Nicotiana; species Nicotiana obtusifolia. The sequence continues at coordinate 66,990 of MCJB01016458.1, forward strand.
AGCTTAGAATTTAAGGGGAAGATCCAGTCCATTACGTGTTTTCTGGAAGATGATGAAGTGATTATTGTCTTATTCATAATGATTGCAACATCTTATGATTCCAAAGAATTATTTTTGGAATCATCACTTTGTACTTCTCTGTTGCAAAAGTGTAGCTGAACGATGATAGGATGATATATATACTAACTTTTTGAAGTTATTTATTAGAGTAAAAGTGGCAAATTTTTTACTTCTTTTAGAATATGTATTAGGGTAATAATGGTAAAAATAGCAAAATAATTAAGTTCTTGACTTTCTAAAACGACAAATATTTTAAAATAACTATATTAGCAAAACTGATAAGTAGAATAGACTTCATATAAAATAATAAGATATTCTCTAAGCCATTTTTTGGTATTTAGTAGATTGAAATAGGTATTATCACATAAAAGTAAAAGATAGTGTGTTTTTCATGTGGATTGAAGAAAGCGATATTTTAGATATTTTGTAAAGTAAATTACTTAACGCATAAACATTATATGTTATATTCAATCGTTCTGCATGAATCTTGTAAGAAACAAAACTTTAAAAGTTTAAAACAATTAAATACAAAAGATTTGACACTTATATAAAAGTTCACACTATACGAATAATACACTAGATTCAACTAAAAAATTTACTAGTTCATTTAATGAATTTTATTCCTTTTTAGTTGCAAGTTTTTTCCTTAATATTTTGGTTCTCTATAAAATTTAAACAAAAATCCAAGGATCATGACCAAAAGGGTCATTTCTTGCACATGCTATTCGAGAAGTTATAATTAAGAAATTATTTACGCGATAAATAAAAATAAGTTTGTGGGCGATATTCCTCCTCTTAATTTTGTAACAAACAACTTTGACATGTTTATTGCATAGTACATGAGCCTTAAAATTAAAATTTTATTATTAATGGATTAGATTACTCGAATCTTTACGATAATACACTCTTTTAGTTTATCTGTACGATATAACTATAAAACCTGAGAGAAACAAGTCACTGAAAGGTTTCACCCATTTGATAACCGTTCACGTCCATGGTGATTAGCAATTTCATATGTATCCAATTATTTAATCTTATAGTTGAGTCAAGGCGAGTATTTCCATCTTGTATCACAAACATAATTTATAGTTACATCAATTTCAATACAAAATTTAATTTGTTTCTAATCTATATTAGAAGAGTAACAATGGACTGAAGATAATTTGATGTAAAAATTATTTGAATTCTAAATCGTAATAGGTCATAAAAACAAATATTGATATCCAATTCTCGAAAGAAACATTTTCATACTACTCAGTATTTGAACTTTCATTAATCGAGTTCAATTTTCGTATATGCTTTGCACCGTCACTCAAGAGCTATATAAAAGCCATTTACCGTTCATAATATAAAAAATAATAATATTCATATTGATTAATCAAGTATACTCTGCGTTGTCACGACTCAAAGCTGTGTGCTCTTCCGTTTCCGTCTGTGAAACCCTAATCTCAGATAACATAGGTATGGCTGCTCTAAGTCTATGTTTTTTGTTCATTCAAATCAAAACGTTGTTTTAGGGATTCTAATTCAATAACACATGATTATTTTTCCCTCATTTTGTGCCCTAATCTCTCTTCTTCATTCTAATTTAAACGTTTGCGTTTGAACATTTTTTGACAGTGACAATGATTCAATCAATTAGTTTCTTTTTTCCCTTTTTGTTTTTATATATTCGATGAGTTTGAGTAGAGGGATTGTACGATATTGTATGTTTTTTCCTCCTATCTTATCATGTCCCGGTTAATCTGGTATTAATCCAGCTGACGATTACGTTCGATTCACTGTCCTATCCGGGTTTGTAGTTGGTTGACCATAAAGTTGATGTCTTTTTAGCTGCATAAATTATATATGTTGCTTAATATCTGTGGATAAATTAATTGTTTTCCTGTTGGTGGAAGCTTGTGATTCGCTTCATTTTCTTAGGGTGATGTTTTCTAGGTTCTTCACTTAAGTATTTAATTTTGGTGGAGAGGGGAAGGGGAAGGACTGATGTAATGTGATGACACCAGTATAACATGGATTCGCCAATGTAATTGCATAACTGAAGTTTGAAGAGTTGATGTTTAGTTTAGCGAGAACACAAGTCATGTTCTAGCAGAGAATTTTGCTTAAATGCATTAAATGCCAGCGTTCTACCTAATTTTCTCTTTCTTTATTGGTGTTTCGTGTTAACTTTGCGTGCGATAAGGAAAAATATAATAGGTTGACCCTGTTAAAAAACCCGGTTGAGTAGGTTATAGTTACACAGTATATACCTTCATTTGAAAGCTTAACATAAGTGGGAACTAGTATGAATAAGAAAGATAATTTATGGCGATGGTTGTGCTTATTCTAATTATATTCCTGCAGAATTGCTTTCTATTTAAGCGCATTATATTACACAAGATTACATATATTTTTTGATAAGAAAATTACACAAGATAACATTTGATTATTGCGCTGGCACCTTTAGCATCAAATTTTATATAGTTTATATACTTCTTATAATCCAATCAGGTTCTTAGCTTTGACAGCTCGAGGAGTGTTATTATTGAGCGAATACCATTTTAATTTTGTTATTCTGTTTGAAGCTTGTGTTTATAGTTCGGATGGCATCTGGGTCTAGCCAACCCCAGTTTCGATACACACAGCCACCATCAAAGGTCCTCCATTTGAGAAACTTACCATGGGAGTGCACAGAGGAGGAGCTGATCGAATTGGGGAAGCCATTTGGTAAAGTCGTTAATACCAAGTGTAATGTTGGAGCGAACCGGAATCAAGCATTTATAGAGTTAGTAAGTATCTGGTCAAATTTTGGGCTGATCTGCACCATCTTAGTGCTTGGTCAAGTTTGCTTATATTAATTCTACTTTCTCAAAAAATAAAATTACTCACCTTTCCTCATAAAAAAGAGAGAGTTCGTAAGCAGCTAGTTCACCATGCTCTTTCATTACATTTCTGTTTTCTTGTCAAACTGCACGTCCTTCAAAACTTGATTTTCTTATTTCTGAAGTGTTAATATGTGTAGGCAGAATTAAATCAAGCTATTGCAATGATATCGTACTACGCCTCTTCCTCAGAACCGGCTCAGGTACGAGGGAAAACCGTCTACCTACAATATTCCAACAGGCAAGAGATAGTGAACAACAAAACTACAGCAGATGTAGCTGGAAATGTGTTGTTGGTTACAATTGAGGGGAATGATGCCCGCCTTGTCAGTATTGATGTTTTACATTTGGTAAGGATTACATTACTTCCCATGTACCTTGGTGGAAAGGAAATCTTCTTCATAGAAAGGTTTTTCTGTAGTTTTGGTAATTAGGTTGGGCTATTTCATGCTTTATTGAGCACTCTTTGACATGAAATTGAATGAATCAGCAGGCCAGTGTCCAGGATATATCTTCAGTGGCAGCTTATTGCTTCGGGAGAAAGAGCGAATGTGTGTTTGTCTCCTTTCTCTTTTGCTTAACTCAAGCTCTTCCTTCCCTTCTTCTCCTCATCTAACTTTCCTGACTTTCTTGGAGTGTCAGATGATTCTTATTCCTCAAAATCTTCATCCCTCCTTAGCATATGCATAATGGAGTTGCAGTTTCTCGTTGTCCAAGGCAAACTTGTTGCATGTGCATCTGGAAACTTGCAATGGATACAGAATTTGCTTGCTTTTCTTAGAGTAATAATGTCTTTTTGATTAATTAACTTGAAAGTTTAGGATCCAACTCAATTAGGCTCAACACAAGCCAGATAACCATCTACGACTCAGATATTTGGTTTTCTAAACTTTCCCTCTCCATGACTTGCTTGTCTTAAATTTTCTAAAACCTTTTAACTTCGATACTGGCTTAAGAAATAATCTCCTTCCCTCTAGTTTTAGTGTTATTAGGATGTCAATAGACGGAAAGTGTTGGTTTTCTTAAAAACAGCTTCAAGGAATGGAGCTTGCTCAGCTTTGGGCCATGATTTTACAAGCTTGAGGCGACTTACTGGTGCTGAGAACTTCTTTGATTATGAGCTTTGTTTGACAAGGTTCCCCTTGTAATAAAGAAATGAGCCCTAGGCTTTAACAGATGCGAAAGTTAATTTTTTTCTTGTGGAATTTTCTGAATACATGAGTGGTTGACCTATATTTGGTGACTTCAGTGAACTGTCTCTCATGTTCAGGTAGTTTTGTTTGCATCACATGTTCATGTTCATGTTCATGTTCAGGTAGTTTTGTGCCTTTGTTTGTATCCTTGCAGTAAATGACAGGAGAGATGGTCTTCTTTTATACTTCCTCCAATCGATATCCTTTGCATTTTTAGAACCTCTTTAGGTCAACTGTTGAGAACTACTCCTTGATTAGAAAATATTTGCAGTATTATTCGGTGATGGTATAACTGATAATCATTAAAAACAGAAATGTTGTTTATACTATTTGTTTCTAATACTTGAGAAGAGCATGACTTGAAGTGCACATTAGCATGTAGGATTTCTCCAAATTTATAATTTTTTAGCATTGAATAGATCTATTTCTGAAATTATCCTATTCTTTCAGGTGTTTTCAGCTTTTGGATTTGTGCACAAGATTACAACATTTGAGAAGACTGCTGGGTTCCAGGTATTTATGCTTCAGAAAGATGGATTCGACCAAGCTTGATTAGTCTCAATATGTTTGTTGACCTCCTAATTAACTGACAAGTCCCTCACCTCCTTGAACTCTCTTCAGGCTCTGGTGCAATTTTCTGATGCAGAAACCGCTACTTCAGCAAAGGATGCCCTGGATGGAAGAAGCATTCCCAGGTGATGTTGGATTATATTTTGGCTGGGTTATGGATCATTTTTGTAGATGTGGTGCATATACATTGGGGCTGGACATCTTTGAGGAGCTTTTTAAGAATTACTGAAGGGGTACACACATGCTCCTTAGCCCGTTCCATATATTTTATATTGGCATTACAGGCACCTTCTTCTTGTGTTCATTTAAGTTCTAGTTAATGGGGCTAATGAGTTTATCAAACTCTGTTTTTAAATGCTGCTACAGAATGCATTCATAACTAGGACTTTCTAAGAAAGAGGGCTGATCCTTGTAAAAATGCTTGTCAGAAAAGATGATTGTTTGGTCTCCCCGTTTAATGTAGTTGGCTAAAATTCGGAGGGTCGGCTGGCTGCTTAAATGTACCTATGCTTGGAGCTATTAATGGAATTCTAATTTCTATGATCTTGTGAAGGGAAAAATATATGCTCTAAATTTTCATACTATACTCAATTGCTGTTCTGGAGAATTATTTATTAGTCACTTCTTGTTCATGAGGGGCAGTTGACTGATTTTTTTCTTCTCTCATGCATTAGTTACTTGATTCCAGAACTTGGACCATGTACGCTTAAAATCACATATTCTGCTCATACGGATCTGAGCGTGAAGTTTCAGAGCCATCGTAGCAGGTAGAAATGATCTCCATCTTCCTCCCCTCACGCACATGCACTATTTTCGGGATAAAGATGCTGGGAAGGAAAACTCCTGTATACAAGCAGTGCACAAAAAAGTAGAGAACCTACTGAAAGTCACCCAATCTTCTATACAAACATACACATTCATAATTGATGACTTGTTTTAATTATTGAAAGCTGGTCATACAGATTGCTTTTGCGCAGTCTTCATCATACTTTATTGTATCGTGTATGTGACTTAATTTGTTTGGGTTTATTATTTCCTTCTTCTCTTTCAATCTTATATCGTGTATATGGTTCTGCTTTAGGGACTACACCAATCCTCACCTTCCTGTTGCTCCCTCAGCCATAGATGCAAGTGGTCAGGTAATGCATCAGTCACAGCTCTGTGTGTGTGTGTGTGTGTGTGTTGCACACAGAGGATTTGCTAGGATTGGTAAATTTTTGTCTTCCAGTTTCCTTGTTGCTGGTGTTGTGCTTTCTGCAGGATTACTTTATGATACTGCCCTTTCATACAGCAGGAATTAATTGGATAAGTGTGAATGTATACCCTACACTAATAAGGGATTGAGGCGTAGTTTATTGATTGGTGTGTATGTATGTCTTTACATGGTGTGCAAATCTTTTTCTAGTTTCTGTGGTTTGAGATATGTTCCTAGGTGGCAAGCTTGTCTTGAGATGCTGTTTGTCCTTTCTTTGAAATTTCTTCCATCCGTGTCACAGTTCAGTTTGGGTTTGGATGGGAAGAAACTGGAACCTGAGAGTAATGTTCTTCTTGCTTCCATTGAGAACATGCAGTATGCAGTTACCTTGGATGTCCTACACACGGTAACATCCCTCTTCAGTTGCTAAAAAGCTTTTGTACATTCTCTTGTGACCTGTCTTCTGAGTTGTTTTATTGCTTCCTCATTTTCCTTCATATGTCCTCAGGTTTTCTCAGCTTTCGGTCCTGTACTAAAGATTGCTATGTTTGATAAGAATGGAGGGGTTCAGGCTCTGATACAATATCCTGGTAAGATGAAGTGCAGTCAATAATTTGCCAGTGTTTGTTCTTACCCTTGCAAGTCGCAAGTCATCACTTTCTTGCTCCAATGTTCTAAAGGCATTTGGCATAGTGGCCAAACACTGTTCTCAGCTTCTTGACATTATTTTATGTTGTGATTTATGCATGGCATTCTATAGTCAAGGAGGCTACTTTTTTCTAGTGAATATTTATTGGGTCATATACTTCCAGCTGTCCCTTTTTTCAACTTTGGTTTTCCTCTCAAGCGTCTCGTGTAAAAGAAAATAGTGGGTATATTAGTCAAAAAAATGTTTTCTTTTTTGATGAGGAAATATTTTGGACTGGTCAAAAAATTATTTTCAATTTCGTATACTCTGAAGAACAAGGTTTCCTCCTGTGAATTGGTGCTTGTACAAACTCAGAAGTAATGGATTTGAATTGGTTATTCTATACTAAGATGCTTGTGAGTTGAGCTAAGCTATAGATTTGATGATTCTACAGATGTACGCACAGCTGTTGTTGCGAAGGGAGCTTTAGAAGGACATTCCATATATGAAGGTGGATATTGCAAGCTTCATATCACTTACTCTCGACACACTGATCTTAGCATAAAGGTAAAAGCAACTTTGTGGAGAAAGCTTTATAAGCTTGAGATATTAATCTGTAAGGGGAACTCTGTGATTTAGTGTCAGCCATCTCTTTTTTGCTCATTGCTTATACTCCCATGCCTCCTTAGCCTTTTCTTACTTTTCCTTTTCCCAGTGAGGGCACAAGTCATTGCCTAAATTGAATGGATATCTTTACTGATTTCAGGTTAATAATGATCGCAGCAGAGATTACACAATCCCAAATACCCCTATGTTGAATTCTCAACCTTCAATCTTTGGGCAGCAGCCACCTCAGATAGGAGGTCCAGGTGTTCATCCATACGGTGCCCCTGCCCATTATGCTCCAGCTCCAGGTGTTGCTTCGCCTCAGCATTCTGCAGGCTGGAACTCTGCTGCCGCCACAGCAAATCCAGGAATGCCAATGCAGATGCATAGTCACCCTTACATGCCACCTGCTAGTGTGCCTCCCCAGATGGGCTCCGGGATGATGCCAATGCATGGACAGAATGGCATACCTTATTCTACTGCAATGCCTCCTTATCATCAACAGTAGCACTAACGTGAAAAGGCTTTTCATACTAGGGTTCCTTAATTTTGTTGCAGAGAGATGTTAGCCAAAATGTGACAAGTCTTTTGGTGCTAACTGCATATCTTGGTTCTTTTTGTCTGTCTTTAGCTCTTTTCTTTTGGGTCACTGAATGGTCCCGTTGCTGCTTTTAGGCACTACATTGTACAATATTCTTGATCACCTTTCATCGGTATGAATTATATTATGGTGCAAAGGCTTTGATTTCATGCTTATCTTGTGTGAAACTAATTAGCTCGTCTACTCTCTCTTCCAAATCTTGTTAAGTTGAAGACAAAGTGTAAAACGAAGGACCAAAGAGTGCCAACACATGGAACCTTATGGCGTTTGTTTCCAACTTGGGGAAACTCGGTTTTGGAAATTTTCTTCTAGTTTTGCATAACATGTTTGTTTGATGTTGTTTTCACTTCTTTTGAAAGTTTTCAAACTCAGGTTTTTAAATTTTGCAAAAGTTAAAAAGCAACGCATAAGCTTCCCCAAGAGAAGTGAACGTGAAACCAACAAAAGAGAACTTTGGTTGTCTCCAGTGAGGTTTCAAGTTTCAATCTTGAAGGATAGGCCACTTAAAAAGTAATGAACTTTGGTCCATGCTGAGATAAATCCTAATTGGTACCTAGCCCACTGTATTCATATTTGGCTGAAAAAATTTGGGGTACGTCATTGAGGCATGAAAATGACCAAACCGGCTGTTTATATTAAGCCCTGGCCCCTGGGAGTTTGGGAACCGGCTCGGCTCCGTTGACATCCTGAAAATCTCAATGGAAGCTAGTATTTCTTTTTCTTTCAAAAATAAGAGTGAAATAATAAAGGCCACAAGAAGAAGAGCGCCAATTTGATTGAGATAAGGTTTTTCTTGTTTGCTCGCTTCTTGTATAACATAACAAGAAGCTTACCCAATCCTGTGGCTCTCTCTCTCAATCCCTTCAACTACTCTCTAATTCCTATAGTGAGAGCAAAAGGGAGAAGAGAAGTGCGTTACTCCTTCAAGAAAATAAAGAAATCCGCTCCTCTTTTTTGCAGTAAAGAATCTTTGAATTGAGTTCAAGGCAAAGTATCTTTTTTTTTCTTCCTTTAAACCCTAATAAACATCTAATCGAAGAAAACAGAAAAAAAAGCCATGACTACTCTTCAAGCTTCTCTTATCTTCAAGCCTTTACCTTCTCCTCTTTTCCATTTTTCTTCTTCTTCTTCCAAACCCTTTCACTCCCTTCGTTTATCCACAACAACTGCGTATACCTCTTTAAAGCCTCGGTTTTGCCGCCACAATTTACTGCTTCACTGTACATTGACTCCTGACAATGTCAATTCTGATTTTGCCTTATCCAATAATAATGGCACTGAAATTGAACCCCAAGGATTCAATGAACCCTCCTCCTTTGGTGAGAGCAGTAGTTCAATTGAAGAAGCGGGTAATGTTGTGGAATCTGAGGTGTTGGTGGAGGAGAATGAGGAAATGAAGAGGAAGTTGCCTATAGTGGTTTTCTTGATGGGTTTATTTGCTAAGGTCAAGAATGGGTTTGAGAAGATTTTGCTTTCTGATTGGTTTAGTTGGTGGCCCTTTTGGCAGCAAGAGAAGCGTCTCGACAGATTGATTGCTGATGCTGATGCTAATCCTAAGGACGCAGCTATGCAGAGTGCTTTGCTGGTTGAACTCAACAAGCACAGGTATAGCTTTACACTCTATCTTAATTCTCAAATAGTATTTAGTCTTTTATCTTAGTTACATAATGTACAAGAGGTAGAATACTAGTAAAGATTCTTTTTTTTTTTTTTTTTTTATTTAAAAAAAAAGAATATTGTGATGCTCATTACTGATAATAATACGATGTTTTAGCAATATTTGCCCGTCTTTCAAGATAAATATTTAGAAAGATGTTTAATTGGTCATTATCCTTGTGGATTCTTTTTATTGGCGTGTCTAATTACAATTCTTTCCTATTTTCATAACAAACTAAGAGAATCATATATGAGGTGCCTATTACAACAAGAGTGGAGCTCGTGAGTTCCTGTGAACTACTGTATTTGAGTATTTCACCTGATCAGTTCGGGTTATTTTTGTTTCATTTTTAAGGTTTGATAGTGTATAAGTTGCCTTATTTTTAGAGAGTATTCACTGTTCTCTTTATCGTTTCAACCTTAGCCCTGAGTCTGTCATTCGGCGCTTTGAGCAGAGAGCTCATGCTGTAGACAGTAGAGGAGTTGCAGAATATTTACGAGCTCTTGTGGCGACAAATGCTATTGCCGAATATCTACCTGATGAGCAATCCGGAAAGCCTTCTAGTCTTCCTTCACTGGTAATTGTTTGATCATAATACTTTTGAATTATTTTGTGTCTATTGGCAAATGCCACCTGTGTGGTAATATATCATTTTAGTGTTTAACACTAAGTAGTGAATGTTCTGGATTCCTGATTATCCCAGTCAGTCTCAGTTCATTCTATCTCCACAATGACACCTAAGTGCTTCTGTTTTCTGGAGTGAAGGAAATCATTTTGAACTCTAGATATTCTGGTCACTCCAGTAATTTATACTGTTCTTGTCTCTTGATTTGGTGTTACTTTTTGATGATTAATGGAATCAAAATGTAGTTGCAAGAGTTGAAGCAGCGGGCGTCGGGGAACATGGATGAGCCGTTTCTCAATCCTGGCATTTCCGAGAAGCAGCCATTGCATGTTGTGATGGTAAGATACGATGAGCACTGCAGTTTTTGTTGACACAAGGAGGCTAATGTTTTCATCTGAAGCATCATATCTGAACCTATGAGTCATCACTAACAGTTAAATATGAATTTGGTTTACGGCTCTTCGTGCTTCTGCTGATTTTGCTTATAATTACTTTATCCATTTGTTGGGTCAGTCTATTGCATGCATGTGGTTGTTTAACCCAAAATTTTGTTATTTTCACATATAGGTTGATCCTAAAGTTTCAAACAGATCATCACGTTTTGCGCAAGAGTTTCTCTCAACTATCATATTCACTATTGCCATTGGCTTGGTCTGGTAAGCTAATCTTCTTGAATTTACCATTCCTCACGTACAGTGAGGCCTAGTAATGTCTCTAGATATACTCTTGCCCTTTTTTCTAGATTTTCTGGGAGTTTGTTTGTTTTTGTGTGTGTGTGGTGAGAGGGGAAGGGGGTACACTGCTTGTTTTTTATGTGATTCCTGTCTTGCTCGTTAGCATATTAGCTGATTGTCCCTGTCCTTATCTTAGTTTTCACTCACTGTCCTTGCTTTAGGTAACTTCTCCTGTCTTCGGTTGGTAGATGTTTAGTCTTCATTATTTTTGCTAAGAAAAGAGCACATTCATTTTTTCAGGATAATGGGTGCTACTGCACTTCAGAAATACATTGGTGGCCTAGGTGGGATAGGAGCTTCAGGTGTTGGTTCAAGCTCATCCTATGCCCCGAAAGAGTTGAATAAAGAAATAATGCCTGAGAAGGTATGTTTTCTTTCTGGAGATGTTACATGAAGGTTATATCTTCTGCACCAATCTTCTGATGTACTATGCTGATTAAAGGGATTGGAAGCTAAGTTTCATTTATTTTACTCCTTAATTCCTGTCATAGTGTGAACTTCATTAAAAAATATTCCTGTCATAGTGTTAATGTCTAGTTTGTTTGGCTTCCTCGTCTTGTCATTAGAAAAAAGAACTCGTCCCTGGGAATTTCGTTCCGAAATTTAGGAGTTCGGAAATTTGGAAGATTGAGGCGTCTCATTTGTAATTTTCTATGTTCTTGCGCTATCAAATCTCCACTACTGATCAATAAAGAGTAATCTGGAAAATGGAACAGCTTCAAGTATCTATTTTATCCCAGGATATTCCTACATAACTTACTTCCATATCAATTTTATATTTTATTAAAGTAAATGTTGATGCCTCATTGGTCTTGGTTGTTTGGTTTTCTCTTGATCTTCCAGCTGTTCAGGAATAACTCATTGAGTGTCCGCTCTCTCGATAACTAGTAACAACTTTTAAGAGTCATACATCATTCTCTTTTTGTGTATTAAGGCTCGACCATGTATAAATGCTGCTTCTTATTCTTGAGGCTCACTGGTTTGTATGTTTTCGATAGACAAATAGTCCGTGTTGGAATATTTACTTGCTGAGCTGTAGATTAACATGGTGGTGATTGAGAAAGATGTTGGGTGGACTTGAACTACCATGCTGATGCTATAGTGCTAGTTAATACTAGAGATTCAGTTTTTCCTTCTGGGAATTGCCCAATAGGGATTGGGAAAAGTATGAGTTCTCTTATTTATGCATCTTGAATACTTGCAGCAGTTTTTGTTTATCCATTTTTCTTTTGGACGCAGAATGTCAAAACGTTTAAGGATGTCAAAGGTTGTGATGATGCTAAGCAAGAGCTTGAGGAGGTTGTTGAGTACCTCAAAAATCCTTCTAAGTTCACTCGGCTTGGGGGAAAGTTGCCGAAGGTTTGTGCTTATTATGCTTATTTATTCTGGCTTGTTATTGTCAATTTTGCTTCCTTTTATGTGAACCATCCCCTATCCTTTTTCTGAAGGTGTTATTATCTTGTTTTAGGGAATTCTTTTGACTGGAGCACCTGGAACAGGAAAAACCCTCCTCGCCAAGGTAAGCTGTTGATCATATTTTGCACTGTAGTAGTTGTCCACATTGGTTTTTCCATGTGTCGCCTACCAGTGTTCTTTGTTATATTTCCAGATGCACTGCACACTTCCAACTATAATCAAATTCAGATGAAATTTCTTCTTGTTAGTTGTGAGTCTTCTGATTAGGTCTTGCCTTCCCTCTTTCCTCTTCCTATTTGTTGGTGATGTAAGATCTGTTATCCTTTTTTTTTTTTTGGTTGCTAAAGTAAGGTAATTTAAGACTTGTTATTCCTTGTAATTACAAAAACATAGTTATTCCTTCCGTTCTCGAATAATTTCTCAAGTGTTTGGGTTGGTCCTTTTTTAAATTTATTTAAAGATTTCTCTTTGATTATCGCGCATTAATAAAATTATTACTTTATCAACCAAAAAGGATTATCGTGATCTCTTCCTTGAGCTAAATTCTTTATATTCTGCATTCTTCTTGTATTTCTTATTCTTGTATATCAACATAAGCATGTGTACTTATGCTAATTGTGCTTAATTATCTTGATTTGAAGGCTATCGCTGGAGAAGCAGGGGTGCCTTTCTTTTATAAGGCAGGCTCTGAATTTGAAGAAATGTATGTCTACAACTATCTCTACCCTCATGTCTACGTCATGTTTGTGTAGCCAATATGTTGATAAATTAAGATTTGTGATCTCCCATTACTTTCTAGAATGAGCTTAGTTTCTTCTCATGGATAGCAAGTCACTTGGTGCTTATAAAATTACTTTTGTCTGTTTTTGTCCATTATATGAACAAATCTTCAGTATTTGCTCCTGTCATCTAGGAAGCTGGATGATAATTCTCATTGATATCGCACTTTGTCATGTTAACTCCTAAATGTGAAAAGAGGATTGGTAATATCAGCACAAGCCTATGCATGACACGGTGTCTGAATTTGGTCAATGGATGTCTCAATAGCTATAGTAGGGTAGATCTTCTTTTCGAGCACATGTGACAAGTAGGATTTTATTGATTTATTCCAGATCTAAGATGGTACTGGTGTACGTACAAAATTACAGTTAGCAAAAACTCTTTCCAAATCTAAATACAAATGAAGCTGAGGAAGTTGAGTAAAGTATCTACTTCATGGATGTCAACCATTTTGTGCCAGATGGCTATCTAGAGATTTGTATTTTAATCTGAAGAAAGTGTCAGTATTGCACTAAAAAATCCTGTGACTCCTTTTCCTCCAAAGCATCCTACCAAAAGCATGCAAGAATGGTGTTCTAGGCAGCTTTAGCTTCCTAGTCAGGTACTTCTCCTCCCCAAAAAAAGTTTCCTTGTCAAAGCTGCTCCTGCTCCAGCATTCTAGCAGCTCCTTGGTTTCTTTGCGGTAAATTATGCTGTGTCAAGCATGATTCTGGTGCTACCAGCCAACTGAAGCAAGAAGCGTTATAGGAGTCTTTAACTTACCATATGATTCTTCCATGGCCAGGGAACATGATTACTGCTTTAATGGGATAGTCATTTGTAGCGTGATTTTACTGTGAAAGTCCATCCTTCTGTCCCTATGAAAGGATACTGTCTGTTTTTGTGCACATGTGATTTTTATATGTTTTTGTCTTCTCGATTTGGGCAAATTATCCTGTCTTTTCAAGATCGTATGTTTGGTTACCTGATGACCTAATTAACTTGGCCGGGAAATTTTATCTTCTTTCAGGTTTGTGGGAGTTGGTGCTCGACGTGTTAGATCTTTGTTTCAAGCTGCTAAGAAGAAGGTTTGAGTGATTTTGTACGGCTTACTTATTGTGGTTTTTAGAGAAGATCACTTTTAAATATCAGATGCAAAATCATGTGAAATGTACTAGGTAGACTCTGGGCTGAAGATCTTCAGTCAATGATGAGCTATGCTTGAAAAGATCTCACTTGAGCTTAAGCGGTCTGGCTGTGACGCAATATGTTTTCTGAGTGCATAGAGACCCATCTTGCATGTATTATAATGTATTCATGCCTACTAATCTCTCAAATAATTTTGGTTCGAGTTACATAGTAATAAAAGAAGTGGGTGGAGATCTCTCATAATTGGTTATTAAAGCTTCTTCGACGGCTTTGTGAAACTGCAGCCACTTTCATGCTTTCATGTCTGTAATCATTTAGCATACATTCTATTTGGGCTGTCCATAAGAATGCGCTTTCATCAATGGTAAAAGGAGTTTTCATCTTTCTTAAACCAAAAGTTTTGAGTGACAAGGGATTCAACTGAGGAGAAGAGGGTTTTGGGGTAACTCCAAACAAAACAGTTGTTAGAATTTCCATTTATTAATATTAGACCTTGCTTACTAGGAAAGTGACTTTCAATCCCCACGTTTTTTCTTTTTCTTATCAATGAATAGATCTTTTTACTTTTAGACTTAGATGTCTTGTATTTCTCAAAAAAGCGATTCGATTGATGGGATTTGGTATGATATTGGAACTAGTAAAACTTGACAAGGGGCATGATGCCCTAGCATCTGCTTTGAAACTAATTTGTCGTCAAAACGTGTTATTTCTGCCTGAAATGCTAAAATAAATAAAACTCCCATTTTTGTTAAAACTGTGAAAACCTAAACGTAAGTCCCCTTTCAGCTTCATGTTGCTGTATCTATCATGTGAGATAATCTGCTTTGTCCTTTCCTTGTCCTTGTACTTGGAACAGGAAAGAATTTGATGTTCTTTTCCCTTTCTGAAGAAGCTCAATCAGTTTCTTGGAACTGCTATCTAATTTTGTGTCTTCTCTTAATTTAAGGCTCCATGCATCATATTTATTGATGAAATTGATGCTGTTGGATCAACTCGAAAGCAGTGGGAAGGTCATACTAAGAAAACACTGCATCAATTACTTGTTGAGATGGATGGTTTTGAGCAAAATGAGGTAAATGCCTTGAAGTTAAAGTATCTAGATCATGATCCCCTCACTCTGAACTTGAGACTGGAGTGTATATTTGACTTATGCAGGGCATAATATTGATGGCTGCGACAAACTTGCCGGATATACTTGATCCCGCCTTGACAAGACCCGGTAGATTTGATAGGCATGTAAGTCTTTTGGAGATTTTCCAACCTGTTTGATTGCTTTCTATTTTCACTCTTAATGTTTATTTCAAGGCATAATTTTGTGCTCTTCAGTAATTTTCTCCACTCTGATTAACAAGAGTATTTTGAAGGCACAAAATGCAGTATCTTTTCTTCTTTAACACTTGTCTGCTAACAAAGTACACCGGTTACTTATCATGAATTTATTTACTAAGAAAGTTGTGTCACACTATCTTACTGATTTAACTTTTTTCAAATTTACTAACTTTACGCCGGTAGTTGTGCCATGGGGTGGTGTCATACAGCTTCATCACACTAAAGCTGTGCCTTAAGTTTGGGTGTCCATTAACAACTTCATGAATTACATTTTGGAAATTGGAGTAAGAGCGAATTTCAGGGGAGCATTTTGGTCGTGAAATTGTACAGTATATACTAAATTTTGAGTTTATACATTTCGTTATTCTGAGATGTCAGACTTAAGTCAGAATTTTGTTGAACGACTTTTTGATCCTTCTGCTTTTGGAATACGCATTGTAAACGATGAATTTGAGGAATAGCTTATTAGCTCTTTTCTTATATAACAATGGTCCATCATCAGCCTGTTAACATCAAAACAACCTTTTCTAGATTGTAGTTCCAAATCCAGATGTGCGGGGCCGTCAAGAGATCTTAGAGCTTTATTTGCAAGACAAACCAGTCGGTGATGATGTCGATGTGAAAGCGATTGCTCGTGGAACACCAGGATTCAATGGAGCAGGCACGTGTACTGCTCATTTTACTTTATGTTCATTTTCTTTTGCTTAAGTTTCCCATTTAATGTGAATCGTTTTTATCCTAAAATTGGTGTCTAATGAGACGGTATACTACCTTCTCAAGCTTGAAATGGAGGATCCTCGTTACGTGGATTCTATCTATGATCTTTTAGATATTTGGTAAAAGAAGATTGGATTGTGAAGATGGCTGTATCATTTATCTAATTGGCTGGACATGGTTTACTCTTCAAGATAACTCTGGAGGAGTGAAAGGAAAGTTAATGAATATGTGCGATCCACAAAAGCAAATATTATGCAAGTTCAGGGGCCAATTACATGAATAAGAGCCCTAACTTGTACTCCATTTCAACTTATGTGACGTAGTTCGAATGGTCCTGACGTTTAAGAAAGAAATGAGGACTTATAAAACTTGTGGTTTAAAACATGCCACAACATTTGTGTCGTTATACAACTTTTGAAACTTGTAAACTTAAACATGCCACAATATTTGTGTGGTTATAAATGTTGTTCATTAAGGGTAAAACGGGAAGTGTAAAGTTAATTATTCCAAATTTAGAAGTGTGTCTCTTTTTGGAACAGACTAAAAAGGAAAATGTGTCACATAAAGTAATAGAGGGAGTAACTATTTTTTGAGATTACTGAACTAGATTGCATTTTGAACCATGATCTTGTATTATTGTGTCTATTGTTTTGTGCGTTGTCTCTTGGGATAACGTTCTCTGTGAACTTCTTTTAATATTTTACATTTGACTAATGTCTGAGATTTTTCCTAGATACATCATTTTACTGTTATTTAAATGGAATAGTGGTGTTATTGATACGTCTTTTTCCTGATAATGGCATACGAGAAACACATATATATTGGTGTCAAATCCAAGACTCATATGATTTTGTTGTGGGACGATATCTAACTACTGACATAACTCTTTTAACACTACAGTTAATACTGAACTTACATTCTAACACCTTTCTAGGAACACTGTTGATTTGGATATATTATTTAATCATTTCTGTTTGAAACAGATTTGGCAAACCTTGTGAATATTGCTGCCATTAAGGCTGCTGTTGAAGGTGCTGAGAAGCTAAATGCATCACAATTGGAGTTTGCAAAAGATAGAATAATAATGGGAACAGAACGCAAAACCATGTTCCTGTCAGAAGACTCAAAGAAGGTATTCTGCTCTGTTATGAAAAGTATGCTCATGTTTGGATCCTGTAACCTGCTCTTGCAAGTTTTATTTGATTTAACATCAGGCATTGATGTTTTGTAATCTATGTCATTGTTTGATTTTACATGTTTACGAACTGGCAAAATTCTTCAGAATACAAGAACTTATTTGTCCTCAAAACATCAAGTTGTGTATTTTATATATACCATGCAGAATCTAGGTCAACCTCTTGTGTAGTTAATGAAAGGACTGTCAGAATGTTGCCTTAATGGACCAACAACTTATTTTCTCCCTTTTTATGTTTTATGGTGGCAATATTACGATATTTACACATGCTAACCATTGTGGTAAATATCTTCTTTTTCAGTTAACTGCATATCATGAGAGTGGCCATGCAATTGTTGCCTTGAATACTGAAGGTGCACATCCAATCCATAAAGCTACAATCATGCCACGTGGGTCTGCTCTGGGAATGGTTACTCAGCTTCCTTCAAATGATGAGACATCAATCAGCAAAAAACAGTTGTTAGCACGGCTTGATGTTTGTATGGGAGGAAGAGTAGCAGAGGAGCTTATCTTTGGTCAAGACAATGTAACTACTGGGGCTACTAGTGACCTTCACACAGCTACAGAACTTGCTCAATACATGGTACAGTTTCGCTACTTATTAACATAGATTTATAGTGAAAGAATTGGCCGATACTTGTAATAAGAATACTTCTTCTCTTTTACCTTTATGTTTCTCTAGCTTGCTAAACAAGAATTATTTTTGAGACACCTTCAAGACTACAAACGGTTTAAAAATATATTGATCCTCATATATTACAAATATTAGCTATGAGAAGAAGTTGTTTCCTAGTTTCTTTTTACTTATAAGCAATTATTTACGCGTCTATACATTTCAATGTATGCATGCAGATCAAACTATGTTCTTAGTGACTGCATGATATTCAGTTTTAAGTGCTTATTTGCCTTTTAGCTGCATTGATATGCCAGAATTTGTTAACCGAAGAAGTCTTGTGTTCTCATCAACATTATGAGACTTAAGTTTCTGCTTCGGAAAAGTGAAATTGTACAGCGCAGTGCTTATTCCGTTTTTGATTTCTCGCCAGTAACTGCAGAAAGAAAATTAATATTTATGTGAACATCAAAAAGGAGTGACCATTCTATTGCAGGTTTCCTAAGGAAATTACCTAAACGATTATAAGGTGTTGGGAAGAAAATATTGTTCCGTGCAAAATTATCAGACAGATCAACTAAATCTGTGTGCACTAAAAAAGCATAAAGATCAACTAAATCTGTGCATTTCGAGGCTATGCTGGGGACAGAAAATTGAGTCTGCCGATCTGAAGCTTCAATGTTCTGAAGTCATTTTTGCTTCCTTAGGTTGCCCTAAAACTTTTTCTCAACCCAAAGTGCCTTGAAAATAGTTCTAATGAAATACCTTATTTCATAAAAAAAAAAAGTGCCTAGAGAATAAAAATAGAGAAAATAGGATCACCTTTAGTTCCTTTTCCTCCATCTACTGCTATTTGTCAATGTAAGTGGAAATTAGCAGTTCTCTAACCCAGGCATAGCTGAACAGAAAACAGATAGCAAACATACTCTCAATATCTATGCTGTCAGTATTTGACAATCTCTAGGCATAAGTGAGAAACAGCTTAGGTTCTCCCCACATGATTTGCTGCAAAAGTAGCTTCCCACAGGCCAAAGCTGCCTTAAGAAGGTTTCTCTCCAGATCTGCTTCGTAGGAAGAGTCAAAAGTGTCAGTCTGATATTGTTGTTTCTTCATTTTCTTTATCTGTGTTATGTATATTAAGCTGTTAGTGACGTTATTACTCATCTGTTAGAGTGAGCTTTCTAGTACAAGGGTATGACAGTTTCACATTCTTCTGTAGGTATCGTCCTGTGGGATGACTGATGCAATTGGACCTGTTCACATCAAAGAGCGGCCAAGTGCTGAAATGCAATCACGTATTGATGCGGAGGTATGTGCTTAGCCTGACTATTTTTTTTAACCTTTTATTTTCTAACGTTTTGTAACAAGTGGCCCGGTGAAAAATTTCTAGTTCACTATAATGTGTTATCTTTTATGTTTTTGAGGGTGTTTGATTAGCTTTTAAGCTAGTCATATCAGCTTTTAAGCTCTTTTTAGCTTTTTTCAGTATTGGACAAAGTCAAAAAGTGCTTAAAATAAGTTAAAAATTGGCAAGAAGCTGGGGAACCCCAACTTATTACTTTTTGGTTTAAAAGCTATTTCTTCTGAAAAGCCACTTTTTTTAAGTCAATCTAAAGGGGCTCTTTATTTGGGTTGACAAGCTCTTATAAGTTTGTTCTTTTGATGCACAGGTGGTTAAACTTCTAAGAGAAGCTTATGATCGTGTAAAGGCCCTCCTAAAGAAGGTTTGTCTTACATATCTTAATGATCATAGAGCTATACTACCTTCCATCCTTTTACGACCTTCTTCTTGCTCAGTAGTTGATAGTATCTTTAGAAGTCCAAGTAGATGCATAGGTTTAAATACCTCAGTGTATGATAGTGTGCAGACAATCTTAGTCTTTTCAATGGGTTGACAGTGTTTTGGTCTCTTAAGACTGGCAATTTCCTATGGGGAAAGTGCATTATGAAGTACTACATAGGTAATGAATGACTCATTACTCTTGAAGAACAATTTCCATACAAGGTTGTTTTGCCTAAAGCTAATGAGGGCAGAAGGTTGAAAAATCAATCCCCAATTACATGGAACTATTTTCAACATACATGATACATGAAAACACTTAATTTCCTCCTTAGTATTTAGATAAATAGAAGTACGGAACATGTATCTCACCCTATGTTGCTCGGATCCTTTGCCGACATGACACCGGCAGGTACGGGATTTGTACCAATGTTGGGTGGATACTTATGAGAATAATTTTTTTCCATTTTGAGGTGCCCCTAAATGATTGACATACTTCTAGAGTTAACATACTCTATACAACAAAAATTTCAAGAACTCAAATTTATTTAACATTAGCAATTCGTAATTTTTTTTGAAATAATTCATAACTATAAAAAAGAAAACCAAAGAAAGAAAATGTGACCCAGACTCAACTGTTGAAAGTTGCGTAGAATATTGTTAATGTAGAAGTATGTGAAACATCTTGGTACGTCTTAAATTGATAATTGATACAGCAAGTGGAGGACATATTGTAAAAAAATTGTAAAAGGAAAAATTATACAAATATGGGTTGCTATAGATCTTCAGAGTTAGCTGTAGACTACTAATTCCTTGCAGCTTTCAGATTTTAAGTTGGTACCTAATCCAACACAAGGTATGGCAAGTATCAGACATTACTTTTATGATTCATGACAAAATATCTTTATAGATGTGTTAAATGTTACCTTACTCAAAAAAAAAAAAATCTTTATAGATGTGTTAATTGAATCAAGTATTTGGTCTTTAGGAGATTATTTTGCCATTGAAGTGTTGTAGCTATATGATTTGAATCCGTAATGGCTGGTGTTGTACCATGTTCAATGAGAGTTTAAGCAGTCCCTCTTCGCCCCACAAATCCTCACTAGTGACTAAAAAGATGCGTCCTCATTACATTGTGTTGTCTGATCGTGAATTTGTTTCACTTGAAATTTTTTAACCGCGCAGCATAGATTGGAAATATTGCTCAAAATCTGTCTGTTCTTTTCTTGTTGCAGCATGAAAAGGCTCTGCATGCTCTGGCCAATGCACTTCTGGAGTGTGAAACATTGAGTTCAGAAGAAATAAGGCGAATTCTTCTCCCTTTATCTGAAGAACGGCTCTCTGAACAACAGCAGCAGCCACAAGACGAAGAAGCACTTGCATTGGTTTAGGTGTCGCTTTCTCTTCCATGGGTGATCATCTCAGCTGGTGTAGGGAGAAAATGTACAGTTAATACGACACACTAGTCTGATTATTTCATCTACAGATCATAAAATCTTTTTCCTCACTGTTGTAACATATTTATAGGACTTTCATTTCCTGGCAGCAGATAGAACAGGTAGCTTCAGTAGAGTATTGTACGCCTTGGTAGGAATTCAGGATTTCCTTTTTCCGTTTTTCTCTTTCAGCCACTTTAAAATTGAAAATACCCTGTATTGGGTAAAATTTTGCATGTAAACTGGGGAACTGTATATCAATTTATTGAAAATAAGATGTCCTATTTTAACATCATACTTTTCTAATTCTCTGCTTCTTTCAGAGAAATGTCATTCCCAATGTAACTTTGCAGGAAAATTAATAAAGATGAGGGTTAAAGAGGAAGAAAAAGAAGAAGAAAGACCTAGCTACTCTGAGTTTTTCTTGGATCATGTTACTTCTGGAGATTGATTTACTCAGCTCTAGGTTTACGACCTACAATGGTTGAACACTCCAAAAGGAAGAAACCTTATATTTATTTCCCTATTGATGTTTCTGAAAAGGAAATATTTTGCATCGTTAGTTACTATTCGAAATGATATTCAAGGTCAGATTTGAAAAGAAAAATTTCAAGGGCCAAACAAATACGCATAAAATTCTAACTAATCTAATTTACATTGGTAATTAAAAAATAATCATAATTTTAAAAATAATTAAAATTTAATTATTTTTTTAATGTAAAAATAAAGTCCGCAACAATAACACCCTTAGAAATCCAAATAAATTCTATGCTGGAATTCGAATTTTTTTACGTACAAATGTGCTAAAATTTCATAATGTGATAGAATTCTAACATAATATCCTGAAAATTTATACGCAAAAAGCTCTATATTGTGATGAAACGTTTCCTGTTTTAGCCCAGGTATTTTTGTCCATATTTTATCTTCACATAAGATAGTAGTTATTTTTCAATGATACTAGTTATTTTTTCCGAAAATTAACTATCCCATGCTATTTTCACAAAAAATTACACTTGGTACAATGTTCCCAGTGACCCATACACTAGTACAAATAAGATACCGTATTATTCAACACCAAATCCAAGTGATTATAATTTAGAATTATACGAACTCTCGAAGTTTTGTCAATAAGCACATGTAAAATCAGCGTATTTAAGAAAAATTATTGGTCCAAGACCAAACAAAACTTGTAAATCTTCTGTATATCCTCATGTTGTATGACTATCCAAGAGCAGTTGGCGACGTTTATATGAGATGGGAGTAACGCATAGAATTCCCTCGAACGATTAACTCAAGCCTGACCAACAAGAACATCCTTATAGGGAGTTGGGGCAACAGTAGATGATGTTGTTCCCTCCTCGGGTGAGTTTCTACTTCTCCTTTGCTCTTGTATAATTAGTGGCATTTGCCCCTCTCTTTCTCGCATTAATCGGTCCTGTGCTCCGCCTCGTAGCTTCTCTAGCCTCAATCCACTCATTTGTTGCATCTTGAACACTTTAACCACGTTCATTAGTCCCCCAATGAGAAGCAATAAGCTTCCAAATATTCCCAACCACACCCAGTCTTCACTCTGCATCATTTCAGAATTACTCATTTACTTTGATCAAACTATGCAAAATGCAGTGCAACAGATTCTAATACTCGTAACCATTCAAACAGTGTTACTACGTATAAGCCTACAAATAGTCGAAGATAAACAGAGTAAAAAAGGAAAACAATCAATAAGAATGCCTTATACCCAAGTTGGATTGGCTAAATGAAACATTTGTATGAATGACATTCAGTATGCACTATATTTCGCCAATCGGACTATTGCTATATAAATAACATTCCAGGTTAAATGACTTCTAGAAAGGTTCCAAAATGAAGTTTTCTTCTCCTTCCTTTCTTTCTGATGCTTGGTTGATAGGGTCAGGGAGTTTCTCGCTATGCGCATCCTATTCTAATTAAATTACTTCCTTATTCTTAATTAAACCAGTTC
Source organism: Nicotiana obtusifolia (assembly GCA_002018475.1). NCBI lineage: Eukaryota > Viridiplantae > Streptophyta > Magnoliopsida > Solanales > Solanaceae > Nicotiana > Nicotiana obtusifolia. The sequence goes on from MCJB01016458.1 coordinate 90,101, forward strand.
CTCCACATTCTCATCTGAAATTAAAGATAGAGATCATCCTCTCCAATGAGCAACTGTAAATGAGTGTCTTCAACCCTACCTTGTATGTATTTGGACGATGAATATCCTCTTTCTTTCTGCAAGTTTATACTGTAAGGAGCAGTTTGGTTGAGAAACAAGTTATCCCAGGATTAATTATTCCACCCTCCTGTAGGGATAAAAAAACGATAACTAATCCCGAGATTAGTTATACCGGGGATAAACTCATCTCAATTAATTATTCTTGTCTCTCGTACCAAACGAGACCTAAAATCACATAGGTGATACGACCATATAGGTAGTATCAGACTATGAGCGAGTTAAGCGGTACATCCATAAAAAGATTTTTCCATATCGATAATTTGTAAGATGTTGGATTACTTACTAACAATTTCAAGCCATGGTGGACATGTCCTGATCGCTCTCTCCAATTGAGGAGTGCTCCTACCAGAAACAGTAAACTGCCCAACAGGAAAGGAATGTTGACGCTTTGTTGCAAGATTTGAACATGTCCATCAGCTCTTTCATAAATTTGACACGAGTTATGAATTGAACCAAGCAGCCACAAAGCAGGCCCAGCAATAAGCAGATTCACAGCTTGCTTCTCCACTTTGAAATTGTCATACCCCTTTTCTGCCTACATTAATTTTATAAAACATAATATATCCAACACATAATAAAGAGTTCAGAAACAGTACAATACTGAAACTACATACATATCCAAAATTTTAAAATTAGCCCGCGATGAATTACTATGTATTTTAAGACTTCTAAGCTCTATGCATTAACGGTATAAAAAATATTTACACAATTAAGTTAGATAAAGAAGGGACAGATAATTAGATTAAAAAATGGTACTCCCTCCTTCCCATTTTATGTGATGCGATTTGGAGAATGAGGATCAAACTGTCCAATTTTGGTGCCCTTTAATGCATAATCACTATGTAATTTAAGAGTTTACGCTCTATGCACTAACAATACAAAAAAATAGTAGTACACAATTAGGTTACTTATTAGATAACTATAGGTAAACCAATATGATAAAAATTGTTATCACGGGTCAAATTACAGTGATAGTAAAAAGAATTTTTACACTGTGAGTGTATATAGTTTAAATCCATATTTGAAGGACACAAATTAAAGTTAAGCAGAAAGAAAATAAACTAAGGAATTAATTACCTTAGTGAAGAGAAAAAGAATGCCTAAGAAGTAAAGAAGAGTTCCCAAGGACTGAACAACGGGAACAGCAAACTCAACGAGGGCAAGCTGCGGGTCAAATCCGAGCAGCAGAAATCTATAGTCAATAGCAGCAAGATGAGCCATAAGATCATGCACATTCACTACAATGATCACTGCCAAGGCTAATAGCAACAGAACCAAACCGGACAAAGGTTCTTTGGAAAACTGAGCCGCAAACCCAGCTACAAGCAAAAACGTAGAGAACATGTATAGACCCGCGTTGATGTACTCGAATCTGTTTCGGGTCAACCTTGGCCCGTACATTCGGATCTCGCGTGCTGATGCTAGTTTCACCATTATTGTTGGGAAAGAAGACGAAATGATGCTCTCTCTACAGTTAAGAAAAGAAAGCTAGCAAGTAATTGGGGAGAGGGAGAGAAGATAGATGGAGATGATGTAGGAAGCGGGGGTTACGTGTCTTTCTGCATGCAATCGGGTGACACGTGTTAATAGAGCAACCCATGTTGTTTTCTTTTTTAATCTTTACTTTATGGACATATTTAGGTATCCAGCTTATTTGAGTAAATTTTATATATTGGTAGTGTAAATTTTTATTCGCAGTCATGATTAACGACTATGCACGTATAATTTACGCCCCTAGTTTTGGCATAGCATGCCATATTAACACACAAAATCACAATAAAAGACGTATAAATAACAGCAAATTGATATTAAAATATCATAAAATATGCCTAATATCATTATGTCTATAGGACAGTATCTTAGAGTTCACTATTATGCCTCAAATTTATAAAGAAATACGGGCAAGTCGATATTAAAATATATTTCTGATGACATGACATTTTCTTGAAATTTTGAATTGCAAATTGAAGTGTCCTAAAGTTCACTTATCATGTCTTGGAATCGAATTTTTACAAATAAAACTCTTGTGAGTTTGAGGAGGAGAAACTGTGTCAGTTTGACCAGAACTCGTAGATTGCGACCATCTTGAAAATTTATTTTTACAGTCGCCTCCGTTTGCTGTGACGGGAATCGGGATATATATATATATATATTTAGAAAAATAAAGAAATGATTATAAGGCCATTATTTACTGGTCCCTGGAAGCATCACCGCTGGAAAGGGAGTCTGAGATTTTGTTCAAACATATGCTATTATAGAAATAATGGTCGTCCACTGGAGTCCGACGTTGTCTCCACTAACAAAGCCATAAGTGGGCTAATGAAAGAGGGTTCAATTGAACTGGCTCGAAAGCTGTTCGACGAAATGCCTGAGAGAACCGTTGTCTCATGGAATACCACGATTGCTGGGTATTCCAAATGGGGTAAGTTCACCGAAGCGTTAAACTTAGTTTCTTTGATGCACGGCAGCTATATGGAGCTAAATGAGTCTACTTTTTCCTCAGTGCTAAGTGTTTGTGCTCGATCACAGTCGCTCACTCGTGGTAAGCAAGTCCATGGGCTAGTCGTGAAATCTGGATATCAAAGTTTTCGTTTTGTGGGTAGTGCTTTATTGTATCTTTACTCCACTTGTTGTGAAATTGAAGATGCGAGGGCGGTATTTGATGTGTTGCATCAGGAGAATGAGTTGTTATGGAGCTTGATGCTTGCGGGATATGTTCAATGTAACCTGCTAACTGATGCTCTGGAGATATTTAAGAAAATGCCGACCCGTGATGTTGTTGCTTGGACCACTTTGATTTCTGGATACTCGAAGGTCGAAGGTGGATGTCACAAGGCTTTAGAGTTGTTTAGGTCAATGAGAGAGGATGATAACGTGGTCCCGAATGAATTCACGTTGGACTGTGTTTTGAGGGCTTCCGGTAGATTGGGATCTTTATATGAGGGTAGAGCTTTTCATGGGTTGGTAGTGAAGCTTGGATTTAAGTGGGATAATTCAGTTTCTGGTGCACTGGTTGATTTTTATTGCAACTGTGAGGTTCTTGAAGATGCTATGTTGGTTTATAGTGCACTAGTTAATCCTTCCTTAAATGATTCAAACTTGCTGATTGGAGGGCTAATTAAGGCAGGCAGGATTGGGGAAGCTCGATCACTGTTTAATGGATTGATCAGGGGGGATCCTGCTTCATACAGTTTGATGATCAAAGGATATGCCATGTCTGGCCTAGTGGAGGAGTCAAAACAGTTGTTTCTGGATATGCCGGAAAGAACTTTAATTTCCCTCAATACCATGATTACTGTGTACTCAAGGAATGGTGGAATCGATAAAGCTATAGAGCTTTTTGAAGAAGCCAAAGTACAGGAAAATTCTGTTACTTGGAATTCTATGATTTCAGGATATACCCAAAATGATCAACATGAGAGTGCGTTAAAGTTGTATACGACCATGAGAAGGTTAGCAATTAGCCAAACTAGGTCAACATTTGCTGTCCTGTTTCACGCTTGCTCCTGCCTTGGATCACTTCAGCAAGGTAAATTGATTCACGCAGATTTGATTAAAACTCCATTCGGATCCAATAACTATGTTGGAACAGCTCTTGTTGACATGTACTCCAAATGTGGGAGCCTTGGTGATGCTCAAGCATCGTTTCACAGCATTGCTTTTCCTAATGTAGCAGCATGGACAGCTCTGATTAATGGGTATGCACATCATGGGCTTTGCTCTGAGGCGCTTAAACGTTTTCACCAAATGTTAGACGAAGGAATTGATCCAAATGCAGCAACTTTTGTGGGTGTCTTATTGGCTTGTACTCGTGTAGGTTTGGTGGGGGAGGGCACAAGACTTTTCCACGTTATGCAAGAACAATATGGTATAACACCCACCCTGGAACACTACACGTGCTTGGTAGATCTTCTTGGTAGATCAGGCCATCTACATAAAGCTGAGAAGCTTGTTAACGAAATGCATATTGAACCAGATAGCATTATCTTTGTTGCACTGCTTAATGCTTGTTGGTTCTGGATGGACGTGGAAATTGGCGAGAGGGTGGCTGAGAAACTGTTCTCATTGGATCCCAAGTCTACGTCCGGCTGTGTTATCATGTCCAATATGTATGCAGGATTTGGCAGGTGGTTGGAGAAGATGAGAGCGAGGAAAGCAATGAGAAATCTGCACTATAAGAAGGATCCTGGATATAGTTGGATTGAACTAAACAACAAGGTTCAATTTTTTTATGTAGATGATAGAACACATCTTTTTTGTGATATAATTTACTCGACTTTGGAAAACCTAACAGCAAATGTGAATTCTGAAATTGATTTTGATTGTACTTCTTCAAGATTATATGGGGAAAGCGAGTTACCATCTTAGTTAATCTTCCTGATTATATTGATATTGCAGAACACCCGTGGTATTTGATTGATGTTATTAGTTTTTTGTCCAAAAAATGCAATTAGCATCGATGAATCCATAGCATCATGTAAACTTCTTCAATTTGTGTTCTTGCTGCTTCATCATTTTGACTTCTCTATGCTTTTACTCTGTTTTCCCCCAGGTTTTTTTTTCTTCCTAAAATTGTCTAAATCTTGCCTCACTTTCTATATAGCAATATTGAATTTCATGACAGACAAATGGGTGTTGGTTGGCTTTGGCACATGAATGATCCTTCATCCTAGGAGGGTGTCTGAGATCAAAATTAGTCCTAGATTCATATGGCTAATCTCTGTATATGAGGCCTTCATCTGCCCAGATTAATGCATGTCGAAAATCATAGTGTCTCAAAGGCACAGGTTCGGTAGGTGTTGATTTGTTCTGAGATATTGTCGTTCTTGTTCATAAGTCTTCAACATTTTGACGGGTCCTCAGTATATATTCTTTCATTATCCTCTGACATTATTGATTACAGAGTGGTATACATTTCATATTCCTTAGAAATAGTAGGAATATTAGCTTCTGGAGCTGTGTCCACTTTCCCAGCAAAATTCTAATGCTTTTCTGATCTCTTTTGGTAATTCTGATGCTATTTTGGAATAAATCTCATATTTTACAAGGGTTTTCTAAGAAACAGCGCGACTATTAGTTTTTGGAGCTGCATTACTTTCCTGGCATAATTTGATGTTTTTCTGTTTACTTTTTTTTTTGGATGGTAATTCTGATGCATTTTTGGGGAAAAAACTCATTTTTTACCTGTGGTTTCCAATAAATCTGCTGTCTTTTGAATTAATCTAGAGAAAATGACCAATTCGAGAGACAAAATTTAGGGACTGAGTCTGGTATTTAAGTGGAGAAACGTAGAGTAACTAGTCCATTATCCACCAAGTGTTAACTGTGGACGACAGGCCCTCGAGGATTTCTCACTTATGAAAAACACTTGAGAAAATATGCTGGATGGACTTCTTTTAAACTATTGTTTATATTTTGACCCCGTTAATTTTGGGAATAGCCACGTGTCAGAATTTTAAAACATATTGGATAGAATTTTCTTTAAGTGCCATAACTTTGAAGCACCAGTAGTTCTGACGATAACTAGAATTCATCATACAGTTGTTAAGAAAAATCCTGCCCATCATGTTTTTAAATTCTGCCGCTTAAGAAAAATCTTGCTCAACGTGCTTTAAAATTCATCTCCTTTCTTTTTAGTCCCTAATTTTTTGTGGGCAAATGACACAAATAGGATACTTTCTTGCTACTAAGGATTTTTTGATACAGAAGTTCTGCGAAAGAAGCCCTGCGCCAGAAAATATTCTATTTGTGTCATTTGCCCAAAAAAAAAAAAAAAAAAATTAGGGACTACAAGGAAAGGAGAGGAATTGGAAGTTTGAAGTATGGATGAAGTTTAGGCCTTAGGGAGAGGGGGGAAAAAAGAACAAGGTCATAACCAAGAACTCTATGGTTTCTGAAATTCCGCTCAACTGTCCTCTCTAATGAAACCTCTCCTTTCCTTTCTCTCCTAGTCATTCCCACATCAAAGAAAACTACTATTACCCTTTTCTTTCCCTTCTTTCTTTCCAACCAAAAAAACTAGCTATGGATATCGTGGACGTAGTATTTGATTATCTTTCATATATTAGTCTTTCCTTAATCGTGACTGATGAGTCAAGAAATAATTTAAGATTTTGCACTTAACTTTATATATGGTTCCTGTTGCAACAGTTGTCAAGGGGCTTGAAACAGATTTCTTTTAAGGTGTCATAATTTGTAATAATATATTATAGAATAATCTATGTTTTATAAAGCAGAGTGATTGCTTGGTCAACTATATAGCTCATAGCAAAAGTGAAAAAGATGAAAAATGAACAACGAAAGAAAAGAGAAGCTTGAGGCACAAAATAAATTCGTCCTATTCCTCAAGAGAATTAAGAGTTACACAACAGACAAATTGATGCAAATATTTCTTGGTCCTCTTTCTGAACGACGTTGGTGAGCAACTCCTTGATCGAGTAAGTTTTTACCTGCTTGTCCAAAAATGAAATAGTAACAGAACTCCTGGAGTATTACTTAGCAATATATAACAAGAACGAAACAAAGTCATATATAATAACTTAAATAGATGGCAACACACAATGAGAGAATATGTATAGTATACCTTAAGTAAACTACGAAAAATTAGCTCTTCAAATCTTGGTATTGAGATTCTCAGTGACAATTAGCTTCGATTCTTTTATCTCATCCAACGGGAATTCTTGCTTGATTTTCTCCTCGTTATATTCCAAATCTGGCCATTTTTGTGGTTTTTCCTTTATTGGATTCTTCCGATACTTGCAATACAGTATAAGCTGCAGGATACACAGGGGTGTTCCTACCAGATTTGGAGACTGAAGGAGTAAAAAAGAAGACGATTTTTTCAGAATAGTGAAATGGAAGGTTGAATTAAGTTGATATTCATCTATATATAGCTTTGAATTTATGAAAAAATAAAAAGAAAAAGATTCAAGATAGGCATGTAGTGTATACAAACCGCAAGAAAGAGATCGTGGCTCAAGAGTCCATAGGCCATCCAAAGGCAGCTAGCAAGAAAAGAGAAAAATGACAAGTAAAATGGCATAAACTCCACGCTCTTTGTCTTTATCACTTGTCTCTGCATCCACCATCAACCCATAATTAAGTACACGTACATGAGTAAATTGTAATAATCTATCAATATAAGTAAATTAGACAAAAAGTTAAAAAAAATAAAGAGGGGTCTAGCTAGTCGAGTGTGGTTTGACATTATTTAAGATAATTGACATGGATATTGTTTAAAATACTTTTATTTTAAGATTCGAGTGTAGTTACCAAAGGAGTAATGTCATCATTAAGCTAAGTAGGATCCCGTTGTACTAAAGTTTCCTTTGTAACAATGAAAATATAAGATATAGTCTATATAACTAATTATTTCTATTATGTAAGCTAATAAGTGCTTTAACATTTTGGTTGATATTGTTAAGATAATACTAATAGTTTAATATCTCTAAGAGGGATATTAATAACTAAACAGTACATGACTTAAGTCCCTTTCACTGCCATATATTATTTTCGGTGCATGTGACCATATAAATTGCTCTCTTATAACAAAAACAAAAAAAAAGTGAATGGAAAACGAAGTTAAACTAAATTATATATATTGACAGTGCAAAAAAAAAAAATATTAATTTAATTTAATTGGCTGTAACATGTTATTACGATCTATTGATAAGGTCACCTTATTAGATTTGTTATGAAAATGTTATTTGTTGTTATAAGTCTAACTTAAGTTGATAGTGTAAAAGAATTATGCACTGTCAATGCCGAGAAATTACAAGTCGTGAAAAAATGACTTACCACAACAACTAAAGGGGAAGCATACATAGCCACTGACGCTACCAATCCAATGCTTCCTACAAAAACCTTGCGACGGCGGTGATCATGAAACACAAACGACGATATAATCCCTGTTGCCACGCATATTAGAATAATAGGCACCACCATTTTAGCTACCTCCTTCTGCTTTCAAGAAAAAACCTAATTAATTAATAATGCACTATGCTATATAATAATAATAATAATAATAATAATAATAATAATAATGATAAAAAGACGTGCCAATACACAGAAACTTGAGATGAGATATTATAACTTGCCTTTCCTTTAGCAGAAGAAAACCAGAAATATATGAGAATGAATGAGATCTCCAAAAGAATCCCTATTCCATTAATAGTAACCACTGGGAAATTTTCCCATCGATAACTTACTACTGGTAACCCATACCATGTGTAGAGACAACAGTTGAACAACGCCAGTACGTAAGGTACGCATGAAAATCCTTCAGTATTCTTCTTCTTTATAACTCTAGAGAAAGTAAGTCTGCCAAACACAAGGAAAAAAATGTGACTAAACGATATTATGTATATGATCTAAAATATAATTAGAGGTTTAATAAAGTAATTAACAATGTAATATATAAGTTATTACATTGGTGCAGCATAGAGCAACATGGAGGCGGCATTCCCTGGGACAAATAAAACCATGCACGTTTGTAATACTAGTTAGGCGTAATTACTATATATACAAATTATTCCAAGATATGGAAAAGAAAAGTGGAGTTAAATAAATACCCATTACTCCTACTGTCAAACGCAACATATCACCCATTTCTTTGGAGCCTAAAAGAGAGAGTTTTGGAGAGCAAAATATGAAGGATGATAAATCTAGCTCAGAAGACCTTGTCAAAAAATATGCAAGTATTTAAGGTTGGTGTACCTCAACTGTTTAATTAGTGTTCCTCTAAGGTATAAATACTATGGGTTTTGCTTAAGAAAGAGAGCAAGTGCTGTCTACATCTATCCAAATTTGTGGGTGGAAGCTGATCAATCAATATCAAAATAAAAGCAAAAAAAAAAAAAAAAAATGTTTGTGGTAGGAAAATTGGTTAGCTTGTGTATTTTATATCGAATAATTTGTTCAATGTAAATGCTCCATTTAAAAACGCTTTAATTTATGGGTATATAATAGGATAGAGGGAGGGAACGAGATGCATGCAAAAGGAAAAGCATAAGTTTGAAGAAATTCTATTTTACTACTAGATATGTTGGTTCTATCTGTTGGTGGAAGATGTTACTGGACCTCCACTATCCACTTCATTGTGATGCAAAACGCTAATCTTCAGGCGGTTTCACTTTCACGTCAGATACACTTAAATGATTAATAATGGGATTGAAATAACATAATGTATGTGAAAGCTAATAAATCGAATCTTGAATACATAAATAAAACGACAAAAAAATATATACTAAATTAAACATAATAATTTATAATAATTTGATCAATCGATCCAAATATGATAATTTATCACTAATATAAAAGACAATAATTTTTTAAAAGAATAGTCTCCTCTAAACAAAACTCTCTAAAAGACTGCATTGTGGATGTTGTTATTGTTAATGTGGGAAGCATAAATCTTCAATATATAAATATCTAAGACTTTTTCCTCCAAGAAAATGATAAGGCATACGAAGAGAATTTATTTTTTTATAGGATCCTCCACCCCCCCTCCCCC
>MCJB01016458.1:104467-119855 GCA_002018475.1 Nicotiana obtusifolia
GGGGGGGGTTGCATCTTCCATTCTGTTTGGGAAGGGTCAGAGGATTGGGATTGGATTTAAAGCTTAATACTGTAGTGTTCCCTTCAGGATTAAGTAGGTATTGTTGGAAACTTATGTGAATAGAAATTTAAGCTATGATAATTCACTTCCTTAAGAAAGACAACTGCCCTTGCACCAAGTTTTCTAACGGATTAAGACAATAACTCTCTCAATATAAAACGAAGTTCTTACTCTACAATTAGCAACAATGGACTACCCCTAGCCTCTTATTCGAAAGATCTTGATGTTTAAAGTTTGCCGAGATATACCCTTGCACTTTGCTAAATAATTACTCCGTGTACCTTAGTTTCACAATACCTTTTAAGTTCATTCAAAGATTATAGACAAATAATTAATCCATATATTCCAAATTTTGGAGTAAATACGCACACCTGCATTATTGTGCGTAAATCTGTTTGACATGATTACCACATCAACTCTGTTTATCCACTGCTTACGCGTACTTCATATTTTATAAACTTTCTTTTCATTTCAAGGCAACACAAACTAACTCAAACGGATCCTTCATTAGTCTAAACATACTTATGTTTAAATGGTCTGATAAAATGTGAGTTCTTCAAAATATATTAACAATTAGTTTCAAAAAAAACTTGACATACCATTCCAGATACTTCCACACCTCCATACTGGTACCTACCTTTAATAGTTTCATTGAACATAGTCTAATGGTTGTTTCATATGTACTTCCTCAATGAGTTCATCATTTAAAATGTCATTTTAACATCTCATTTGGCGCAACATGAAACTTATAAATGGATGCCAAAGCTACGAGAATTCTACTGAAGTCATCCTAGTCACTGATGCATATATATAAAAAACAATCTAGACCTTTTGTTTTTGTTGCTCTTTGACTACTAACTTAGCCTAGAAACATTGTAATGAATAGAATTGTATTTCCTTTATAATACCATTTGCACCCAATTACTTTGATTTAGAAGTTAATCTACTAGAATCCAAGTATTGTTCGACAGAATTGAGCCCATCTATTTCCAGAATGTTGAACCTCTAGAAGTCGCTCCATTGCTTCACCACAGCTTTATGGATCTTCTTCCATATTCAGCATAATGGAGCTCTTACCAATCAAGGAACTTCTTTTTTTTCTTCAACTAGGAACACTATAGACTACGAGGAACTATTTTCCTTTCCTTCCTCACCCTTTGTCTTTTCCTAAGTTCTATAATAAACTCATCAAGACGTTTATGAGTTTTATCATTTGAAAAAAACACAAATAATTTCATCTGACAACTCTGAAGTAGGGATAAATCATTACACAATTTAATTGCAAATTCTATTATTTTATATGCTTTAAGTTTGGGCTTATCCTATAAATACACTACTTATTGCTCTGGGCAATAACCATTTTGAATGGTTATGAAATTTGAAAACTACCATATCCGAAAATTGGTGATATTATTTCAACAAAAAGCAAAACTCTTAACCAGAGAAGCAGGTTCAACACCAAACATAAAGGCAAAGAGGACAAAAAAACATTACCACATCATCAAGAGCAAGCCTGAGTAGAGCTGGTTGCCTCCTCTTATCCCCATCTACGCCATCTACATCAGTTATTCCATTAATAAACTCTTCCTGGGTCGTCATGTGTCTTGCATGGAGAGAGAAGACAGGTTTTGATACTTTCATCACTTCATGGTATCTCTCAGGGGAAAGTCTAACTCTTTCAAATATCTCTTCATCTGTTGGCATCCTCTGAAGCTCAAATAGCAGCTGCAATTTGGCCTTCTGAATTTCCACTCTAATCTGAATCAGAAAAAGGATATTAATTTTTTTTTTCAGTGACTACTTGACAAGTACAACCAAATGAGTAAAGATTAGATATTTCTTTAAAGAAGAGAGCAATACTCCTAACGGGATCACAAAAGAACTTACAGCAATTTAAAGTATTTTCCATTTCACCCATTCCTTTAGACAGTTCGCTGACTCAAAATTTTGCTATATTCTCTTACAAAAGATATAGTAGTACATTGGTTGTACATTTTCAAGTTACATTAAAGCACAGTCGGAGGTCAACAAATGACTTCCTTTCACCAACTGAAAATGTCTCATAACTAGAGATAATATGCTTTTCTTTTCACCAAATCAAGAAATCATTTAGCTTCCAGAGAGTGACAGAAGAAAGAAAATGGTTATTTGATGGATGAACAGTGAAACGGAAAAACACTGGCAGATAGAAGAAAGAGAACTTACAGATTCAAGCCCGAATGGGACTTTGGTGAAGCTTGAGGTTGTCATAGAACGTATTATGGCATGCCTTATCCAAAAAAGACCATATGTTGATAGTCTGAATTTCCTATTAGGTTCAAATCGATCAATAGCTGTAATTAGTCCCTTGACGCCTGCCTGACAGAGGTCTTGGAATTTTGGCCCATTAGCAAAATCTTGAAAATATTTGTTTATCACGAACAAAACAAGACGTAGATTGTGCTGCAACCAAACAAGACTGCAAAGGTGATTTATTTATAAAGCTAAAACCTCACATAATGTGTGGATGCATAAGTTAGATGATATCAAGAATGTGGGGTAGTTCAAGTAACACTAGTAGTATTATCTTCATTTCCCCTCTCAGGGGCATAGACTCAAGTAAGAAGAATTTAAAGTTTATAAGATACTCAAAAGAAAATACAGAATACAATTAACTGTGCTTTATAACATGTAATACTACCTTGCACATATTACTGTTTGTGAGCAGTACACGTCAAGATTGACCACTTTCAATGTAACAACAAATTCATGTCGAGGAATTATGAAAAAACAGATTGCATCAGATTCATTTAACTATGTTCTTTTGCTTGAGGCATAAATTAAACTTCTGTGGTGCACATCAAGAAGGTCTGACAAGTAAAGAAGAGTAAGTACCTTAATCAGCTTATTTCTGGCAGCTCGACCAACTTCCAGATTTTTCCGTAGTTCAGAGGCATCGATATTTGTTGCCTCAGCTACTTCAGCGTCAGTTGGTTCTCGCCCCAAATCATTTTGCAAGTTCTCCTTAACTTGAAGGATAGCCTAAATTACAAACTGATTCTCAATCATAAAGTACAACAATAGCAATACTAAAATCTCAAGAATAAGCAAATGTACTCCAGAAACTTCCTTTTGCATTTAATCTTTCCGTTAACAGTGAATGTTTGTACCTTCATAGGTTGCATCAACTTGAAGAGCCACGCATGCTCAGAAGATGGAAGCACTGGAGGGATCTTCATTTTCTTCCAGTCTAAGCTCGCTAAGTCAGTAGCACCTGAATATTCTCTAACAAGCTTATCAATTTTTTCATCTTCGGTGTCCTCTTTAAGTTCTCTTTTTTGGGATGAAGCAACCAATTCACCTTCTTTATTCTTTAGCAGAGCAATCCTCTGGTCAAGATTCAGCCGCTTTGACTTCTTTCGACGATTCTTGACCACATTATCAGCAATTCCCTTCTTCGCTTCCTCATTGCCTTCTATAATTCTCTTCCTCGTCCTTTGCCTTCTCTTCACGATTTGATGATCTTTAGCTTCTGTATCGGAACTATCAGTTTCCAGACTGCGCTTGTAGATACTTTCAAGTTTGGCAGCTGCTTCACTATAGTCCAATTCTAACGTACTTGGAGATGCTTCAATATCAATTGAAACAGCATGCATTCTCTCAGTACGTTTAGATACTCGTCTTGACCTCTTTTCATTCTCTTTAGACGTTTCTATAGGCAACGATATGGATTCCTTAGGTGCAACTAAAGTTGTTTTTTTCGTTTTATCTTTTTTAAATGATACAACTACAGACCTTTTAAGCGGACATAAATGAGCAGAAAACCTTGTGCTTAATCCCAATGGACTCCGAGAAGCAGAGCTAGAAACAGTCACAACTCCCATGCCAAGTTGTGCTATCAAAATTTTACTCAATGAAGAATAGAGCTTTTCTCAAACAATTTCCCTGTAAAATCCAATATACATGCATTATTAAATACATGTGAGATCAATTTATCTCAACCGCAAACAACAGTTAAGGAAATTCTTTAGAACTTGAACTATTTTCTTCTATTTCTACTTGTTTCCTAAAGAAGCTTCAGCTCAATGAATCAACAAACTAAAGTTTATTAACAGAGAATTCCGCAGCTATTTGTAAAACTTTTTTCCAATTCTGAGATTCTGTTAAAAGGAATATCTTGAACAAGATGGTTCGATTTCGAGAGGGACGCAACTTTTTAATCGCAATCATATTATTTTATAAAATAATTAATATTTCCTGTTTTTCACACCACATATGAATAAAAAATATTTGCTTTCAATAAACTTAAGCAGTTGTAGCAGTATAAATCAGAAACAATGTATCGCACCTGAAACGTAGCTCAGTCGAAATTACGAGTCTGATCCCGGCCGGCGATGAAGAATCCGGTAGAGAAACTGGTCGGAGTGGAAACTTTTATATTTTCTTTTTAGAATCAGCGATCGTAGTGGAAACTTGAGAGGCTCAAAATGGAAATGACAAAAAAGCGGTAGTTAATAAGAAAATAATTTATTTTCAAATACATTTATACCCTCTCGAATTTCAGTGTCCACAGGTCGAATTTCGGTGTCCACAAGCTCTTTTTTCTAAGTATCCAACGGCTAAGATTGGTAGCTTAGAAGATGGACGGTGAGAAATTTGTGTCCACGTGGACAGTGCCACAGCAGAAGAATAATCCGAGCGAAAGAAGATCGTGGCAAGTAGAGAGTGGAAGCAGAGATATTAAGAGAGAGTTTATGGATGTGGTTACTGACACGAGGGTCTGTATCTTTTTAATTGAATAAAACATGCTCAGTGTTCACAAAAGCCAGTAGGCCCTACCCATGAAGTGGTCTGTAGAATCTTACGTCGCCTTAATTTCAGCCATTTGAATTATACATCTTTTTCAGTTTAATTGCCTGCCTCATTATTCCAGTGGTAGTGATTCCATTGAATCTTCGTCTTACTAGTAGTTATTACTATTTGATTTGACTCTTTACAAATCTAAGCAAGTTACGCATCTAGAAGCTTCTTTTGTTTTGTCAACCTTTATTTGCTTCGGACATGATTGGGAATGTATGGGTAAATTCAAATTTCAAAGGTAGCTTTCTTAAATTTTTTATGTAAATATTTTAAAGTTATATAAAAATATTATATATTACATAATGTTAAGAAATAAAGCTCAAAGTAACAATATAAAACAAGAAAATAGCAAGAGAAGAAGAGATAATTTTCTTATTTCATTTAAGTGTGTCCCATATCACATTTCATGCCTCTATTTATACTATTACTTAGAAGGTTACAAAAGGATTGTCTTAAATATGACATTAACAATTGAGATCATGGGGAGAGGTGATAGAGGTGTGTAAGTTACAATCATAATAGTGATGAGTGGTGAGAGGTTATTTACATCATGGGTGAAAGTAGTGGGAGTAGTGGACATCCACATTTACTAATAGTTTTACAACACTCCCCCTTGGATGTTCAAATATAAATAATATGGCTCATTAAAACCATACCAAGAAAAAACCCTGTGGGAAAAAATCTTAGAGAAGGAAAAAGAGTAGACATATCTGTAGAACACTTTATTTGCTGCCTCATTAAAAACCTTACCAGGAAAATTCACTGGGATAAAACCTAGGCTAAAGGAAAAAGAGTACAACGTGTATCTTACTCCTCCTCGTGGAAACATCACTTTATTTCTCGAAGAAGACACATTCCAATCTTCTGTCTCAACCTCTCAAATGTTGAGGTTGGTAATGCCTTAGTGAACAGATCAACCAACTTTTCACATGAACGAATCTGTTGTATATTTATTTTACCATTTTATTGAAGATCATGCGTGAAAAAGAACTTTGGTGAAATATGCTTTGTTCTGTCTTCTTTGGTGTATCCTCCTTTCAGTTGAGCAATGTAAGCAGCATTGTCTTCATATAGAGTAGTTGGATCATCTTTTTCATAGGAAAACCACACATTTCCTGAATATCCTGAGTTATTGATCTTAACCAAATACATTCCCGACTAGCTTCGTGAATGGCTATTATCTCAGCATGATTTGAAGATGTGGCAGCTATTGTGTGTTTCATTGAACGCCCTGATATAGTTGTACCTTCATATGTAAACAAATAGCCTGTTTGAGATCGGTCTTTATGTGGATCAGACAAATAACCTGCATCGGCATAGCCAATCATTTCTGACTTGAATTCATTAGAATAAAACAATCTCATATATATAGTTCCCCGAAGATATCTAAATATATGTTTAACACCATTCCAATGTCTTCTTATTGGGGAAGAACTGAATTTAGCTAATAAGCTTACTACAAAAGCAATATCTGGTTGGGTATTGTTGGCAAGACACAACAGTGCCCCAATTGCACTAAGATATAGAGTTTCATCACCAACGAGCTGTTCATCATTTTCCTCAGGCTGAAATGGATCATTATTTATGTCAAGTGATCTCACAACCATCGGGGTACTCAATAGATGTGCATTATCCATATAAAATTGCTAAAACCTTTTCTGTGTACGTTTGATTGATGGACAAAAATTCCACTTGTTACATGCTCAATATGTAGGCGAAGACAAAATTTTGTCTTACCATGATCTTTCATTTCAAATTCTTTCTTCAAACATTCTACAGCCTTTAGAAGCTCTTTAGAAGTGCCAATGATATTCAAGTCATCAACATACACAACTATAATGACAAATTCAGATTCAGACCTCTTAATAAAGACACAAGGTCAAATAGGGTTATTTTTGTACCCTTCCTTTAGCAAATACTCGCTAAGGCGATTGTACCACATCCTCCCTGATTGCTTCAATTCGTATAAGGATTTCTGAATCTTTATTGAACATGTTTCCCTTGAACTTTTATGTGCTTCAGGAACTTTAAATCCTTCGGCCATTTTCATAAAAAATTCATTGTCCAATGAGCCATATAAGTAGGCTGTAACAACATCCATTAACCGCATATCAAGTTTTTCATGGACTGCCAGATTTATTAGATATTTGAAGGTAATTGCATCTACCACAGGAGAATATGTATCCATATAATCAATGTCAGGCCTTTGCAAAAACCCCTGTACCATAAGTCGTGCTTATATCTTACGATTTCACTTTTCTTATTATTTTCGCACAAAAATCTATTTATACACCACTGGCTTGACACCTTCAGGCGTTCGGACTATTGGTCCGAGAACTTCATGTTGTTCGAGTAAAGCCAATTCTGCTTGAATTGCATTTTTCTATTTGGCCAGTCATTTCTCTGTCTATATTCATTGACAGATTTTGACTAAAGATCTTCATCTTGTTGCATTACTTCAACTGCAACATTATATGTGAAACTGTTGTCAACGACAACATTATTTTGGTTCCACCTTTTTCCTGTAGAGACATAACTTATTGAGATCTCTTTACTTTTATCATTTCCAGATACTTGAACCTCATGTGAGGTCTTATCAATTGTTATATCTTTATGCTCTTCTTGAGCAATTGCATCCACGTTATGATCAACTTGATCATTTGCTCCTTTCTTTTTGGAGATTTTAATCCTTGGAACTGATTGGTCTACCACGTTTAAGGCGTGGCTTAGAATCATTCGCATTATCATACTGTCTAACTGCGGTAATAACTCGAATTGGAGCATTTACAATTGGAATATGCGATTTAGTAACCAGTGGAAGATTAGTAAATGCATCTGGCCGTTGATTTATAACATTTTACATATAAATAATCTTTTGAACTTCTTGTTCACATTAATTTGTACGAGGATCCAAATGAGATAGTGATAATACATTCCAATCTATCTCTTTTTTCAGCTGTTTATTTTTTCCCCTTAATGTTGGGAAAACTGATTCATCAAAATGACCATCAGCAAATCTGGTTGTAAACAAATCTCCTGTCATAGGCTCCAGATATTTAATAATAGAAGGAGATTCATAACCAACATATACTCCCAACCTTCTTTGGGGATCCATTTTTGTGTGTTGTGGTGGAGTAATTGGAACATATACCGCACATCCAAAAATTATTAGATGGGAAATATTTGGCCCTGACCAAAAGCCATCTGTAATAGGGAGACTTCATGATAACTAGTCGGCCTTATGCGCACAAGTACTGCTGCATGCAAAATAGCATGTCCCGGCACTGAAAAGAAAAGTTTTGTCCTCATTGGCAATGGTCTAGCTATTAATTGGAGGCGCTTAATCAACGATTCCGCTAGACCATTTGGAGTATGAACATGAGCAACTGGATGCTCAACTTTTTTTTCATTGGCCATACAATAGTTAACAAAAGCCTGAGATCTAATTTACTAGCATTATCAAGACGAATTGTCTTAATTGCATAATCTGAAAATTGTGCCCTTAACCTTATTATTTGGGACAACAATCTCACAAATGTTATATTACGAGTTGACAATAAACACACATGTGACCATTTTGTAGATGTGTCTATCAAGACCATAAAATACTTGAATGATCCACATGGAGGGTGTATAGGCCTATATATATCACCTTGTATACCTTCCAGAAATGCAAGGGATCCAACCCCAACTTTAGCTGCTGATGTTTTAATAACCAATTTTCCTTGAGAACAAGCAGCACAAGAGAAATAAGAAGAATCTTCTTGTTCTTCAATGTGTGCCCATCCATTTGAATTCTCTAATATTTTGCGCCTCATGTTAGAGCCGGGATGGCCCAACCGGTCATGCCAAATGCTAAAATCGTTAGAAGTAATGAACCTTTTGTTTACTAGCATATAATTCAACCACACCAATATTTGTGTGGTACAACCCAGAAGGAAATACGGATAATTTTTCATGCACAAATTTTTCTCTGCTTTTATTGTAGTAATATAAAGGTATTCAACCTTTCCTTTGTTAGAGGTCTCAACATGGTAGCCCTTTTGGCGAATAGCTTTTGAAACTCAACAAGTTTCTTTGGCACTTACTACAATACTATGCATTATTAATAGTTAATATCACTCCTCCAGGTAGTAATAAGGCAGCTCTTCTAGAGCCCTCAATTCATTTTCTACTGTCAGATATTATATTAATATAGGCCTTTTTCATAACCAAATAATAATTTTTTTTTTTAATATTGTGTGAGTTGTAGTACTATCCAAAAGGCATAAATCTTCATTACTCATCTTGTATCCAATTAAAGACTGGGAATTTTATTTTCTTCATAAAAAATAAAAGTACACCATAAGAAATACGGAAAAACTAATAATACCAACAACAATATAAGGCAACTAAGTACTACTTGAAAATAAAAATAACTTTAGAACGAGATAAAAGAAAAATACTGAAAATAAAAATAATATCATAGTTGCATTCCCTAGTAAAATGATCAAACTTTAGTTTTAATCCTCAAAGAAGTCTTCAACTTCCAAATGAGTATGATCATTGAGGCCTTCAAAATCATCATCATTCAAAGAAAGATTTGCCTCGGCATTATCATCATTTTTATTTGAAGGCTCTGCCTCAAAATCATTTTTAAAGGTCAAATGAGACTCTACTGGTGCATTAGCAGAAGATGCTCCAACATTATTTTGCCTTTCTTTTGATGGAGTTTTGATAAAGCCTGACAAAATGCTCAGATGCACAAAATTCAATTTTCCAGTGACCTTTCATGTCACGCGGTGGCAGTTACCGCTTTTGCCTCTTGAAGGATTATTTTGAGAACCCATATTGTCCTCTCGTTTTCTATGACCACCACGATGACGATTATTATATCGTCTTTTTCCATTTCCATTCCCACATACATTCATATGGCCATGATAATTATTCTATCTTTTTCCAGACTTATCACGTCTCGCTACTATATTCGCTTCAGAAATTGGAGCTGATCCTGTGGGACGAGCTTCATGATTTTTCATCAAAAATGTGTTATGTTGCTCAGCCACTAGAAAGCATGAAATCAATTCAGAATATTTTTTTAAAATCCTTTTCACGGTATTGCTGATGTAATACTATATTTGAGGTATGAAAATTCATAAGAGTCTTTTCCAACAAATCCTCATCATTCATAACATCTCCACATAATTTTAATTAGGAAGTTATTCGAAATACAACAGAGTTATACTCACGTATAGTCTTAAAATCTTGCAACTGTAAGTGAATCAACTCATATCGACTCCTTGGCAATATCATAGCGTTAAGATAATTATACCTTTACTTCAGACCAGTTCACAATTCAAGTGGATCTTTCACTGTCAAATATTCAACCTTCAAGCCTTTATCCAGATGATGACGAAGGAAAATCATAGCTTTATGCTTTGTCCTGGTTTGATGCCTCATTATCCTGAGTAATGGTGTCACCAAGACCTTTAGCGGCTAAGTGAATCTCAGCATCGAGAACCCATGATAGGTAATTCTTTTTACACATCCAAGAGGGAGTATTATAAAACTATTAGTAAATATGGATGTCCACTATTCCCACTACTTTCACTCATGATGTAAATAACCTCTCACTACTCATCACTATTATGATTGTAACTCTCACACTTCTATAACCCCACCCCATGATCTTCCCCCTATGATCTCAATTGTTAATATCATATGTAAGACAATCCTTTTGTAACCTTCTATGTAATAGTATAAATAGAGGCATGAAATGTGATATGGGACACACTTGAACATTTGACAAAATAAGAAAGTTAGCTCTTCTTCTCTTATTCTATTACTTATCTTCTTGTTTTATATTTTTTCTTTGAGCTACATTTCTTAACACGTTATCAGCACGAAAAAAATCCAATTCCGCTTGAATTGCATTTTTCTATTTTGGCCAATCATTTATCTATCTACATTCATCGGCCGATTTTGGCTCAAGATCCTCATCTTGTTGCATTACTTCAACTGCAACATTATATTCAAAACTATTGTCAGCAACAACATTATTTTGGTTCCACCTTTCTCCCGTAGCAACATAACTTATTGAGGTCTCTTCATTTTTATCATTTCCAGATACTTGAATCTCACGTGAGGTCTTATCAATTGTTATGTCTTTATGCTTTTCTTGAGCAATTGCCTCCAAGTTATGATTAATTTGATCATTTGCTCCTTTCTTTTTTCGGGGATTTTTATCCTTGGAATCGATTGGTCTACTACGTTTAAGGCATGGCCTAGACTCATTTGTAGTATCATACTGTCAAACTGGGACATCAACCCGAATTGGAGCATTTACAGCTGGAATATGCAGTAACCGGTGGAAGGTTAGATGTATCTGGCCATTGATTTGTAACATTTTGCATATAAATAATCTTTTGAACTTCTTGTTCATATTAATTTGTATGAGGATCCAAATGAGATAGAGATAATACATTCTAATCTATCTCTTTTTTTAGATGTTTATTTTCTCCCTTTAATGTTGGGAAAACTGATTCACCAAAATGACCATCAACAAATCTGGCTATAAATAAGTCTCCTGTCATAGGCTCCAGATATTTAATAATAGAAGGAGATTCATAACCAACATATACTCCCAACCTTCTTTGGGAACCAACCTTTGTACGTTGTGGTGGAGCAATTGGAACATATACCGCACATTCAAAAATTCTTAGATGGGAAACATTTGGCTCCTGATGAAAACCAACTGTAACGGGAAGACTTCATGATAACTGGTTGGCCTTATGTCCATAAGTGCTGCTGCATGTAATATAACATGTCCCCACACTGAAAAGGAAAGTTTTGTCCTTATTGGCAATGGTCTAGCTATTAATTGGAGGCGTTTAATCAACAATTCCGCTAGGTCATTTTGAGTATGAACATGAGCAACCAGATGCTCAACTTTTACTCGGCCATACAATAATCAGTAAAGGACTGAGATTTATATTCACCAGCATTATGAAGACGGATTGCCTTAATTACTGAAAATTGTGCTCTTAACCTTATTATTTGGGCCAACAATATCGCAAATGCCATATTGCGAGTTGACAATACACATGTGACCATCTTGCAGATTCATCTATCAAAACCATAAAATACTTGAATAATCTACATTGAGGGTGTATAATCCCACATATATCACCCTGTATACGTTTCAGAAACTCATCACTATTATGATTGTAACTCCCACACCTCCATAACCCCTCCCCATGATCTTCACCCATGATCTCAATTGTTAATGTCATGTTTAAGACAATCTTTTTGTAACCTTATATGTAGTAGTATAAATAGAGGCATGAAATGTAATATGAGACACACTTCAACACCTAATGAAATAAGAAAGTTATCTCTTCTTCTCTTATTATATTACTTATCTTCTTGTTTATATTGTTACTTTGAGTTACATTTCTTAATACGTTATCAGCACGAAGTCTTTAACCTCAAGGTTAAACTCTAATCTTCTCCAAGTTAAATTTTCACTCTTCTATCCACAGGGTATATACTTTTAACTAATCATGTTCATATTTCATTTAGTTTCCATGACTTTCTTTTACACTCAAATATCTATATATTGAAATGATGATTGGTTATACTAGTGACTCCTACTTTTGCATCTTTACTATTTTTGTTTTTCGAATGATCTAAAATTCATTTCTTAACAAAATAGATATAACATGCTTTATATAAAAAACTTGTTAGAGATAATGTGAAGTTCTTATAAGCCTAACTAGCCTATTAGGATATTATTTGTGTGAAAACTATTTATTAAAAAAAACTACTTTGTCTTTGTGGAATTATTAATTATAATAGTGATGAGTAGTGAGAGGTTATTTACATCATGGGTGAAAGGAGTGGAAGTAGTGGACATCCACATTTACTAATAGTTTTACAACACACAACTATTAAAGTTGGTACTAAAGCAGTTTATATTTTTAAAATAATAGTAGTAATGTTGCTTTAACGATAAATATAAGGTTTAACCTATATACATGGATAACATAAACTATCAAATTATTTAAAAGCTAATTTTTTGTAATTATTAATATCAAGCATAAGTATTTGATCTTCGAAATAAGATGAGAACATGTTTTTTTCATTTCTCATGTGATGCACAATACTAAATACTCGCTTTGAGCCAAACTAATTCGAAGTTGTGTCGCATAAGCCCATAGAGGGAAGCGCTCCCTAAAGAATTCTTTTTATATTCAGGACTCGAATCAGAGATATCTAATTAAGAGTGGAGGAATTCTGTTCTTTCCACCACAACCCTAGGTGATAAGATAAGTATATGCTATAACTGGTAAAATGAGAACTAAGAGTGTTAAAAATCTAACAAAGTAACAAGTTCTATGTTAAATCTTTTTTATCGTTTTCCTTTTTCACTATAATTTTGCATGGATTTTACGGTAGATAGGTGTTTTAGGATCACCATTTTTTTATCCTATAGGAAAATCTTAGCCGTAAGATTTTCCTTCTTCTCATTATTCTTCTTCTTCTTCTTCTTCTTCTTCTTCTTCTTCTTCTTCTAAGTCTTCTTCTAAGCATTCAAATAATGATTTGAACTTGTTTGATTGGACAATATTAAAAACCATCATTGTTGAGTTCCGTTGAGCTTGAAAAGATATCAGTTGAAGAAGATAGTATGAATTTATTGACTTTTGAAGATTTAGACTGAATCTAACTATTGGTAATTATTGAGATTGGTATTAGAACATTGTATATCAAATTTAAAATCAACTAAAGTTAATTTGGATTAATTTTAAAACACAAACATGCTAGAAAATTTCTATCCAGCGTGT
Source organism: Nicotiana obtusifolia (assembly GCA_002018475.1). Lineage (NCBI taxonomy): Eukaryota > Viridiplantae > Streptophyta > Magnoliopsida > Solanales > Solanaceae > Nicotiana > Nicotiana obtusifolia. Next base: position 118,192 of record MCJB01016458.1, read on the forward strand.
TATAGTGATCACCAGGATTTTGGTCGAAAATCCTGAAGATCACCAGAATTTTTAGCCACAAATGCTGAAAAATCTGGTGATCCGTCAGGGTGTGTGATAAAATTCTAATGATTATCATATTTATACACATCATATTATGGTGATCACCGAAAGTTATTTAGATATCCTAACGATTACCAATAATTTGTTACTAATAGAAGTTGTACCCTAATTATGAATCATGACGATCAGCGTGCTTCAAAATTTTTTTAGTGGGGCTATTTTCCCAAAACTTCCTTTAATGGATCAAAATGTAAATGATGGCACTAAATAATAGGGTATTATCACTTTTAGCCCGCGTCAGAAACTATTTATATTTGGTAGCCGATAAAGTGTATAAAATTTATATGATTTTTGTATATAACATATCGAATGTATATATATACAAAAAATATATATTTTTTCGGTCATTATTTTGAGAGCGGCTATACAATGTCATTTTCCCCTAAACAATCCTATTCGTGCAAATCTCCCATATTATTGGGCCTTGATAGTCCAGGCAGGCTCCAAGGGGCAATTGAATCTCAACCCATCCATGGTCTGGATCAATAAAGACCAGGTCAAGTAGCAAAACTGCCTCCCCATGTTTTTCCTTTAAAATCAGCGTTTCTTCCACGGCCAAGAAATTAGAATTCAATAAGCAGGAGAAAGCACAATCAAAGAAAGTCCCAAGACGCGTAATCGATTAATAGAACGGGTCATACTCAATACTTGTGGATTTGTTCTCTTGAACCAGCCACTATCTCTTTTTTGTTTATGCATTTCTTTGAACCTAATTTTGCTCATCATACACCTAATTAGGAAAGGAAGGGTGGGCCCTTGAATGGAGAAAAGGGAAAGGAAAAAAGAGGAAGGACCTATAGCAGAATTTGAATCCTGCACCTACTAATATAACATGATAGAGTTATAAATGGTGTCTACCTACAACTCTAACCTCAATATCATGCAACTTGGTTTTTCCTCTTGCTTTTTAAGTGGCAAAAGAAAATGAATCGGCTTCTCTTGTTATAATTTTTGATAGTTATCTTCACGAAAACATAACACACTGCTAAGTTATAGTCATTTTAATAGTGTTCTATATTTTTAAAGAATGGTTGTTGTTGCAACTATTCTATGAGCTAGAAAAAGTCATCTCTGTTTTTGATAGGAAAATCAACCTTCTTACACTTGTAATTCTAACGAAATGCTCTACAAATTTCTTTGTTTATAAAATTTTGAGGTGCACCAGACCGGTATAGTATTTCACTCCAAAAGAACAAAATAGTAATTTACCGAGATAATAAAGTTAATTATGTGACAAGTAATACGTCCCATATACTGATGCAAATAACAACACATAATATTTTTTTTATTTGACCACCAAAAGAATAAAGATAAGAATACGTAATACAGTATGGAGTACAGTTTTAATTTTACTTTTTAAATTTTGACTTATTCTCTGATCATATACTGATGGTAAGACACATATAGTGATTGGATTCATAAAATATTCGAAACCAAACTCAAACCAATGTTAAGGAAAAACTGATCCTAATTTGTTTGATCTCTATATGTTCAACTAGACATGCATCATTAATTTAGAGCACCTACTGGAGCTTTGCAAGTGTGAGGTAAGGGAGGGTGGG